>JAUKWC010051164.1:0-43030 GCA_032356245.1 Endocladia muricata | reverse complement strand
CTGTTGCCCTTCGCTTGGAGGTGCGGCGGTCGTCTCGGTTGAATGCATTGTGAGCGTGCTAATAAACACCGGCAAGCAGATGCTGTCGGTCTCCTAAGTTGCGGATGACATCTGCACGGTGGGCGAGGAGATGAAACTTGAGGGTCTTAAGCCTAGTCGGGCGGTGGTCCCCAAAGATGTGGAATATGGAGGTTTTAAACTTATTGACACTGTCCTCTAGATTATGAACCGGGAAGAAGATCCAGTGCTTCTCTTGTCCCTCTCTTTAGCTGACTATTACAATGTCTGAGTACTGAGCGCAAGTAGATGCGAGGGGCGCGGAGTAAGCTTCATCGCAGTAACGTTCTATGATTCTTTTGATAATTGGGAAGACCATGTCAACCAAATTGTAGTATTCGGCCTCGAGCATGCTGTGAGCTCCTTCATTTGTGTAGAGTCTGTTCAGGCGACTGCCTTTCTCGGAGGTAGAGATGTCGACGTGTAGGCCGGGAGCGTAGAAGTCCCTCTGAGTGGCAGCCAGAGCTGTGTTAACTCCGCCAAAGAGAGCATTGCGGATGATTCTGAACTGCTTCCAATTGTTGCCGGTGAAAGCTTACTCTTTGAATAGGACGGGGGAGTTGAGCATGAGAAATATACAGGTCTTCATTAGCTTGGAGATGCCGAGATAGAAGTTGTGCAGCGATTCGAAACCCAAAATGGAGTGCGTCTCGAGATGAGAATTGGACGCCAGGAGAGGACGTCTTTCCGGAAAGGATGGCAGCCTCCGCAGCGTGGAGATGGCGAGGGTTCGATGCGCTAGTGTGGGGGCAGCTTGTGCCTGAGCCGGCTCGTCCAGCAATGCATAAGCTGCGCCGTCGGACTCGAGGTCGGTCACTTTTATGCGAAGATGGATGGTAGACTGAGTGGTGCGTGGCGGGAATGAGGCGGACGAAGTGAGGAGGTTTGAAAGTACTTTGCAATGGTGGCAGGACAGGCTGATTGTTGTGCCAGATCGAGTGCCGATGATGTCCTTCGCCTCAGGTATGTCGCAATGGTAGCTGGTGAGGACTGTGTGACATTTCCGGAGACGATGGCGGGCATCTGCGCATGAGAAGCCTACGAGGGCTTTTTCATACAGAGGCCCTAGCAGAGAGTGCAGGGTGGAGTGTAGTATGGAGGTTTTGGTGTCTGTTGCGCGGGTAGTAGAAGAAGGAGGAAGGACGTCAAGGCCTCTCTCGTCCATGGTGGGGAAGAGCTTGAAAGGAGGATATCCACCGATGGTGTGCCGGGATATTATGCAGCGCCGGCCGAAAGTGGCAGTGAAGATGAGGGGAATGAGATGCACAGGATAGGCAACGAGGGCGCTGTATTTAATTGCAGTGGCGGGCTTATCCGTATTGATCTGTATGCAAACTACAAACGAGTTGGTTCCCGACGCCTCAGTGTCCTAGATGCCACTGTCGAGCACACTAGCCATGACTTCTTCCTTGACGTCTTGACAAACTCGCCGGTGCACGTCAGTCTGCAGGAGGTGCGCGAGGAGGCACATGTCGCTCTGCGGGGGTCACCACGAGGGCGGAAGTAGTAAGACTCTGTTTACGCTTGCGGCACTTGCTTTCGCAGGACCTCGCCAGAGTCCCGGAAGTAGGCAGTTCCGAAGGACTTACTGCTGTGGTCCAACACAAGAGTTGCGGAGAAGCCTTGATGGTGAAGCCGATTCTCGACAACAGCGAGTGTGAGGGAAGGACACTGATGTGAGGAGCGAATGCGGTCTCCAAAGCGCGCGAGCGAGAAGTCAGGATCCCTCAGGGCTGAGATGATCTCGTCAACCGCGCACTTGCCGGCAGTCCGCTCTAATTGGACGAATAGAAACTGCGATAGACTTTATGATAATGTCAGTCTTACTTGTGTTCGGTTCTGTATTAGGGTGAGACACGAATGGGAGCAAGGGAAGCAGAGACGCTAGGACCTCATCAGAAAAGACGTTGTCATTGTAGTGGACAGGAGGCTCTGGCGCGGGTGAACCTTGCGGAGAAGTAGGGACGAGCTCGGCGGGTCAGTGTGTTCGGAAGTGGCACTGTTGCTCGTGTTCGGAAAGGGATTACGCGTTGGAAGACGAGTAGATGCAGTCCCGAAAGTTGTGGGTCATATTGAGGGCTGACGAAGATGGCTGCGAGGAGAAGGGCTGACGAGAGGAGTGGGAGAACGGATTGGTAGGATGTTTTCCACGAGTGGAGCTGCCTTCTTGTTTTCACCAAGTACAAGACGGTAGGTCCGCTCGCGAGCACTCCCGTGTTCACAAAACCTAGTGCAGGTCTCTTGCAGGCGGGAGTAGTCAAGGTGCAATACGGGGCCTGCCATTCGACAAACATGCACGCTATTGGCTGTGTCGACAAAAGAGCACCATGCATTCGCTGATGGCTACTACAACGAGAGGTGGAAATCGGAAAGCAGTTGTGCTGCAATATCCCTAATTGAACGATTCTCAACATTTCGTACGGTCTAGGATAGTCTCAAGGCACGGTGGCGAAACTGTGACCCGCAAGATCCTGACACAGGCCCTATTTAAACCGCAGCATCGAGGGACGCTACCCCGTCGATTCTGTAAAGGTACTCTGCCGTCAACAGAAGGTACTGAGCGACGGTTTCTCCTTTTGATGCGACGGCGTGCACAGGTAAGCAGCGCGTATTCATAAAGGTATTGGTATGTGCGCGAAGGGTTTGGGCGTGATGCACGACCTTTCCGGTCACGTGCGAGTATCGGATCCAAGCGATAGTTGGGGGGATGTATCATGCATTCCACCCAACCCCCGCTTGAATCCGGTAATCGTACCACTCTCAAACCAAACCACGACGGTGTCGTTGGAGAGTGGAAAGACATGCTGTGTGCGGTGCAATGCGTGGAGTGCGGGCTGCTGGAAGTGGAGAGGGTGAGGGAATGCGGATGATGGTGGGATCTGGTGTGCAAACTGGAACGTATGGTGGGCGGGATGGGTACCGTCGTCGGATTGTGGCGAGGCATGTGGTGTATGATGCGATGAGGGGAGTACACGCTGATGGAGATGGAGAGGGTGAGGGAGTGCGGGTGGTTGAGTTCGGTGTACAAACTGGAAGGGATGGTGGGCGGAACGAGAGCCGTCGTCGAAGAGTGGCGAGGCGTGTGGTGTGCGATGCGATGCAGAGAATGTTAATCATTGGAGGTGGAGAAGGCGAGGGAGTATGGGTGATGGTGGGGCATGCTGGTGAAAACACAGATGCGTGCAAATACTATAGAAGGACTATTCATGTAGCAGTACGGACATGTAGTAGAACTAGGCCGGGCATTCACCGCGCACAGTGAACGTTCGGTTTAGTTTCACTAACTGCGATGCGCAGCAGTACTGCATTTGGAACTGCGAAAAATGCAGTTGTAGTGCAGTAATACTACGGATGGACTTCGACATGTCGCAATACGCTGCGCAGCATAACGGCATGCTGGACTTCTGCAGGCCGCAGTATATCAGCTGGTATTACTATACCAGAAATTTCGAAGAGTGCAGTTCAGAGTCTAGTATTACTAGACCTGGACGTCCACTCAGTGGAATTCCGAGTCTAGTAATACTGGACCCGGACTTCCACTCGGTGGAAATACAAGTCTAGTAATACTAAGCCCGGACGTCCACATGGCGGAAGTCTGGTTGTATTAATACTAAACCTGGAACTGCAAAATATTTAGTTGACCACGGGTTTGGCTAGACCTCGTACTGCACTCAGTGGACGTCCGCATCCACTTCCGGAAACACAGACGTATTCGAGTTCTGGTACAGCAAAATGATACTATGCAATGTCCCTGATAGCCTGCCTCTCCTCCGTCACCGATCCCTCGCTACACTCGTGCTGGCGCATACGAACTGTGGCCATATCACTGTGTAAACATGGTGACCTTTTTCTGTGCCACGGCAACACTTGACAAGATTTTGGTAATGTCCAACTTTTCAGCACCAGTTCAAGCTCCTACAAGCCATGTCCAAGTAGCACGATGCTCGAAAGCGTTTTAGGACTTTTTCGTACTGATTTGAGCACATCTAGACTGCTTACTGGAGGAAACGGTGTTGCACAATACGAAAAAACTCCCATGATGAGACGAGAGTACTTGGACCGAGCTCCATTAGTTTTCACTATTACAGAGAAGGACTAGTTCTCTTACTTTTTTTCCATTCCCTTCCTTCTATAGTTTCCAAGTCTTCCCCGCTATAGCATTTCTCGTGTGGCGTCATGAACATGTCCGGATATACTCGAGATAATCATCGGGGGCTTGTTGCCTTCGAATACGTTGACTATCATCAAACTAGTGGCTTATTTAGGAACTGTGCGAACGGAACAATGCTGATGCAGACCAGCCCCGACATGATTCCGGGCCGTGATCACAAATTTGTAGGCCACACTACACAAAGCATGCATTATGCGCTCTGTAGACTTGCAGACTTTCGCATTGAGGAGTAGAATGGAAGTAGTGTCTACCCATTGTTTTCGCGTATGAGAGTAGCTGTCTTAAACCGTCAAAACTATGATGTCCAGGTCAAGTTTTCAACCTCAACGAGGCTGCTCGAAACTTCCCATTTTTCGGGTGTTCCAAGTCGCAGTGGCATCGAAGTCAAAGAACTCCCAATATTTCGACTGACGGAACTGTCGTTACTGTCAGTATCCTCGCCAATTAGCTCCTTGGCTCTGTTATTGGTTCTTGAGATTTTTTTGGTCTCGTGGGTGGGTGAAGCATTCATTGTTACTTCACATCAGACTCCGGAAGACGGCCACATTTTGCCTCCTATGATACCAAGTACCCAGTGGACATTAGATTGGCTAGTGTCTAGTGGGTATCGGGCTTTGCCTCCCACGAGGCCACCTGACCATCGAGAAAGCGGGTAAATTATATAGTTCAGTCTGTATGATGAATATGCTAGCTGTTTTATAAGTAATTTACCTCACTCCGTGTGTTGGTATCAAAATAGAACGTTGCAAACTCCATTGCACTTAAACCCTGACTGTGGAAAAAGTTGGGTGAGTTTTTCTACAGCTCCATTCTATCCGGATAGAGTACTCATAGAGCTTCCAAGTTGGTACCATGGACAGCGAAAGCAGGTGACTCTGTGACCCTTCAACATCTCCATGAAATTTGATCTCACATGATGCTAAATGTCCAAAACGCACTAGATCCCCACTTTTTAGATGTAATGTATTCTTCTGAAAACTGCGGAAACAATCGGAAAAGTGCAACTCCTCAAACTGTAAATGGTAGGCGGTACATTCCTCGTGAAGAAGTGCAAGTGTACCAATACCAAGTCCTATCTAATAGAAAACGTGTGACACTTCTTTGAGTACATTGGGGCAAAATTGCGTTGCAAAGGTTACTCGAGTGTCTTTTTCGTGCAGTATCTGTACTTGTGTGGTGTGGGGTGCGAATTTAATTTACCTCATCAATCTCCCAACAGGTCGTTCGCTACTCCTCGCACATACCGCAGTGACACCAGTCTGATTACAAATACTGTGCATAGAATGTCCGTTTGTGGCGATCTTCCGAGTCTATCATCTCGGCGTGAGCTTGGTTGCACAGGAATCTTTGTTTCACCATTCGGGTTCGGAGCTTCCCCTCTTGGCAATGAATTCGGGCCAGTTTCTGTATGTCAAATTCGTCGGTGGGCACCGAAGCAACATCCGGTTTGCAACTATTCAGCGTTTGTGCGTGGTACTAATTAATCGGTACTTTCCGCTTTTCATGCGCATTTCGCCCAACATTAGGAAATCGATGGAATCAAAGCGGTTCATGAGGCAGTGAAGGCCGGCATAAACTTTTTCGATGTCTCTCCGTACTATGGACGTACCCGAGCGGAAGTTGTACTAGGTAAAGCTCTGCGTGAGCTACCTCGTGAAAGTTTCGTACTGAGCACCAAAGTAGGGCGTTATGACAAGGAAACCTTCGATTTTTCGTCGGAAAGAGTGACCAGATCCGTCGAGGAGTCTATGAAAAGGCTTGGAGTCTCTCACTTGGATATTGTGCAATGTCATGATATTGAATTTGGAGACTTGGATCGAATTGTTTCCGAGACAATACCGACTCTCAACAAATTGAAACAAGCAGGAAAAATCAAAGCAATCGGCATAACGGGCTATCCGACGGAGATATTTCCCTATATTCTTTCTTGTGTTGAACCTGGGAGTGTCGATGTGGTTCTCTCATATTGCAACTATTGTCTCCAGAATGACAGATTATCGCTCTTGCTGGCTGGACTGAAAAGGTTTGGAGTTGCCGTCATAAACGCCTCTCCGCTTTCGATGGGGCTTTTAACTCCAAGCGGTGGACCGCCTTGGCATCCTGCCGACGAAGAAACAAAGGAGATTGCACGTACGGCGAGTAAGGTCTGTGAGGAGAGGGGAAGCGATCTGGCGACTGTAGCCATGCAGTTCGCATTGCAAGCTGGTGGAGATGCGATTGTCAGCACCCTTGTTGGCATCGACTCAATTGAAACCCTACACAGAAATACGAGCCTGTTCTCTTCCAAGTTGGACCAAAATCTAATCGACGAAGTTCGATGCTTATTTGAGCCGGTGCGGAATCGCCGCTGGGATAGTGGACAGTTCTTAGGATTTCGAGGGTGATTCAGGGAACAATTGTCGCACATCGTTAATAATTTGAGGTTCGGGGGAAGCGTCTGCAAATTCGCAAAGTGGGCAATCACTTTGCCGTAGTTCTGGTATCGAGTGCTTTCAGTTTCAAAGCTCCTATCAAATGCTCATTTGACTTGATTCAGTCGCGCTGACCAGTAAAAGGATAGACCTAATCAGTTGTGTATCTGCGTTACCGTCGCCGTTCGAAGGGTTTATGCAATAGATCACGCACTGACTAACCTGCCCTCGATTTGACGTCGACCTGTTCATCTACACTATCTCCTGCGCTGGATGGTTGGAGACATTGCCGTTCCAAAACTTGATGTGTGTAGTTCGGACAATTTCTTGAAAGTTCATCGCTTCTCTTCATGTGACACCAATAAGCTCAAACACTACATCAATTTTCGAGATGAGTCGATTGTTTTGGCAGAGGTTGGAGGAGTACGACATACTCTCTGAACGCAACATATACCGAAAGACTGCCGAGAGTAGACGTCCGGGCGGGGTAAAGCGGTACCAAGAAGGTACAAAGGCGCTCACCGCCCTTCTCTGATACCCTCGGGGCGACTTTCGACTGTTCCTGACAAGTGGACCAGAGATATTGAAATGTCAACGTACTGGACAGGATTAGCCCAAAGGATGTAGTGCAGTGTTGTAGCTGTTAGGCTGTTCCTCTGCGTTTATGCATCAGTCTCATTGGTGGCAGATGCGCCACCATATCCCTGCACTTCTAGAAGTTTGGTGTGTGAAACGCTTCACATGCATTCCACCACATCGCGCTTCACTTTGCGGTGGTATACGATCCAGATATTCTATCTGTGAAGGTGGAACCAGTCTCCGTCCGGCAACCACTCCTGCGTTGGGCGTCAAGGCCTGTGGGGGGGGAAGTGAATAATTATTGTTTTCAGTTGTATTTATCACGTATATGAACACCGACAGTCAAAAGAAAAATGGAACGCTGGGAAGTACACCGAAAACAGAATCAACTGACGCGGTGTAATGTACTGTTTCTGTGAGTAAATATCCTGTTGTATTGACAAACTATTGTGATTAGTGTGCAGAATCATTTGAATACAGCGCCCGATATACTCTCATGAGTCCCGAGATGCTCCTGTCGAGTTTCTGCGTTACAGAGATCGAATGAGCTATATGTTGCATTCCAGTTCGTCGCCATGTAAATTTACACTAGTATTCGAGCCAGCGTTAGTTACCACGACGAATTGGCTCCAGCGAACATGAATCAGATACTCAGGATGCTAGCGTGATGTTTGCGGAAGGGATGGCAGGTTGTTGCAGCGATGATGAAGATTTCCGCAACCTCACCAGTTCCCCATGCACGGCAGGGATGTTGAGCCCGGTACGTCAGAGCTTCCTATACCACTGCTTACTATCTTCATCAGCCAATGTTATGTGGCAGGCGTTTACCAACTGATGCTGGTGTTACCACCAGAAATTAAACCATATATGCCAGTTGGCCAAATCTGTTAGACCGATCTATTAGACATATCCGTCCGTTAATCTTGCATCAACCGAGTTCAAACATGGCCAGCACTTGATGCCCCCTGTCGCGGAAGATGGGATTTTTCCGATAGGCACAGAAGCGATTGTGGAATAGCCAATCATAACGGTAAATATCTCCGTTCCTCAAACGCGAGAAAAAGGTTGGAACTATTGGTGGATGGATGGAAGAGTACGTTCAAAACACTATTGCTGATGTCGCCGACTGGCTCGCTGTTGAGCAGAAAGTGTATTCTAGTCAACCGTTCTATCTCTTGGCTGTTCCCTATGTGCGGCGGAACTAAAAGACGCTTCTAAGCATTATCACATGGATATTAGGAAAACCTAGATTTGAAAATATTATCTTCTCTTGGTTGCAGATATAATTTCTAATTTAGTACGTCCGATCTGTCTTGGAAACGTTGAACCCAGAGTCAAATACCCCTACAGCAATGCCGTCCAACTTCGTACAACGGATGGACTGCGTCAATGCGAATTAAAAATAAAATGTTTCCATGGCGTTCTTAATTTCGATCATGTCTCCGCCAATGAGGAGCAATGACCGCATCATCTCCAGTCCTAGCTAGGCGGTTCGCGTATTGCTCTTCGAATACTCATGCGGTACCCGCTTATCATACTAAATTTGGTGTCCCTTTTTTTCTGAATCGATGCTGTGATCCAAAATTGTAACACTGTGGACATGCGAGCATGACTGAATTTAGTGATGGGTTTTTCTTAATTTGCAGACTCCCGGTACGAGCCTTTGTGACATCAGCAAAACAGCACGGTGCAGACAGCATCCAATATATACGAAGTTATATGGTAAAAAGTCGGTACTGTAGCCTATATTTTACGATTGCTTTTTGTGACCTTTCCGTGTTACCAAACGCAGCGAGGGTGCAACTCTAAATTCAGACACATTTGAAATCCAACAAAAACAATGAAAGATCCCGCAGTCATTTTCTGCTTGCACAACACTTTCGCAACCTTTTCAAAACTACGAAATCAGCGTTTCTGCGTATATCTGTTTCTAATAAGTACGTGGATTTTCTTGTCCAAGCAAAAAGTAATGCACTATTTACATGAGACATGCCGCGAGGCACTGCAGCAATAAAGGGACTGGGCTTCAGTTTGGGCCCTGGACAGAACGTACTTCTAGAATCCACCTGGATTACCAGAACAAGAGGTAACGATCATGCTAGCCAGGCGGGGGCAATTATCAACTTCGTTCGATCTGCCCGTAGGACTCGTAAGACCTGGTCTGCGCGTCGTAAATATCGCGTTGAGCTCTGCATACACTCCTACGCACATTTATGAATAATGTCTTTAAGTTTACGTCTCAGCGACCTATAATGGCATTATTTACCGTTGCTATTCTGCTTTAGGGCATTTCTACTTTCAAGCGAAACGGAGGAAAAGGAGCAATGGAGTCAAGATTGTTTGTTTTGTCAAGATTAGTTATATCTGAACAATAAATCATTTGAACCGTACTATTATTCCAAAGGTAGTGTCCACAACCTCCCGACTGTCGTTTACACTTCTGACGAGTTTCCAGGGAGCAGAGTTTCATGAATTGAGTTGCGATGCTGTAAAACAATGTTTGGAGCCTTGTAACTTCGACATGTGTCAACAATATGCTGCAATCAGGACGAAGTTCTATTTGTCTCAGACAATTACAGAAAAAAAAAACCTTGGTTGGCTGTTCGACTACTTTATCTTTGGATTTCCCGTTGCCTTCTCCACAACAAGCTCTCATTCGCATACAGATCATTGATGTACCACACAAACTGCCACGCGACGTTCGCGGCAACAGTAGCTTACGCTTACATTGAAACACATAGGTCGATTGCCATTTTATACAGTTCACCTTATCACGCAGTCTACGGTACAAGACAAGAGGCAGGCATTGCACTCGTTCTGTAAGGCCAGTAATACTAACTCTTTGCCAGAACGTGGGACTAAATTGAGTTCATGGTTTTGATGCATATGTGGACTTCTGTACTCTGAATCACTCACACGTTGTACGGCAGTGGGGTAAATGAAGTATATTATATATATAAAATTGGAAAGTGTGGAGTTCTCAGGAATGCGAGCTTTGACGCCTGTCATAGCTAAAGGGCGAGTAGTCGCCCAACGAGGAACTGTATTGCTACGAATGGTGTACAGTAAAGCTTCTCGTGCGAAACTCGCCCAAATTTCCAATAGTATTGCGAGAAAACGATGTCAATAACTTTGTATTCAGGTGGTAGTTGGAAGTACAGTACGACATGGAATCTATTCAGCTTGATGTAAGATTTATAAAGTAAATCAGGACACCCGTTTCGTGCAATCATGAATACTATCCAACATTAATTGCACGAAACTGGTGTCCTGCAACTCATTGCTGTTAGACAGGGCATGTGTACCTCGTGAAGTTATGAGCGTAGGGTTATGTTTGGCAGTTTTCCCATCGAACCTCCACTGAAGTTAACTTTGGCGTGCTGTAAAGATATATGGCCTGTGGGGGTACAAGCACATCAGCAGAGGATTTTTAGTGGCGAAATTGGGTCCGTGTTTGCAAGCTTAGAGAATGGGTTGTGCAGGCGTGTCTCTGCGAATCGTCAACAATAAGCGGGCGCCTGACGCTTCAAATTGCGACAGACGCGAATTCCGCAGAGCTGGCGGTGCTCGCGTTGGAGCAGAGGCTCATGACAAAATAGCCCATACGTTTTTAGCTCCGAGTTTGATTGCAAGTCAAGCATGGCCTCACATTAGCCCTGACATTGCCTTGTATGCATCTTTCCACCGCGAATAGTAAGAGTCTAGAGGCGGGGTTGCCATCGCAGGGGGATTCTAGTTTCCTCTCTTAGTTGAGTGTGTGAGGACGGGTGTCTGCCCTTGACATCGATATGAATCGGATTTGCGTCGGATTTGCGTCGAAGTTTGGGCCTGGTCCGGGTGCTCGCTATACTTTGCTTTACACATGGCAGTTGCTGCAGTACTGCAGCAAGCATGGGCAGGAATACATTCCAGAGGTTGAGGAACAAAAGCCAGCATCACTTTGGGAACGACTCGATCTTAGATTGAAACCAACCTATATTTCTCAAAGTCTGGACGTAGGTGTAAATACCGTTACTTTGGCGGAAACGCACAAAACTGGCCAGAATTTACAGCGAAAAACGACTGTTTGTTTCCGAATACTTCATCAGGTTCTTTTCATCTGTATGTGGCTATACATCATATATCCTTTAGTGTTGGACGAGATGTTCTGAGATCGAGGCATGCCAGCGACTTTTCGGAACTGAGTTTGAGCTATGAAACAGCGACCCGTGGAATCCACCAGAGTCTAGCCGAAGAACACTTCAGATAAGAAACGGTGCCTTGAAGCCTTACTGTTCCAGAGGTAAGTGTACTCCTCTTACATCAGAGAAATACAAAGTGTAGATCGAGACCCATCGCCCATAGTACATGTGGTCACTGTGGTATCGTATCACTGGTGGTAGAAAGAACACTGAATTACCTGCGTTCAGAAACACGCAGGCCAGAGCACTCCGAAGTACACTAATCAATCACCAAATGCACTCACGATATTCTTCCGGTCGAACAGCGGCTTTTCGCTAGACATCGTGTAGAAAAGCCAGTCCCTTCCCTTGAAAACGATAAGCGATGATTCCGAATCGCTCGGTGCCCACAGGAACAGATGAGATTAGCGTGGAGAGTGGCAGGTAGATTTCACTGATCTGGGAACTATCCTCGTGGAACTAACTCCGCTTGTTTCTGATGGCCGTTTCAGTATGTTTGCGCCCTATTATAGCAACGAGCCGAGATATCTTGTCAGCATACGGTTTCATACAGAGCTCAGCTCTGTAAAACCTTTTCGTGGAGAGAAGCACTACTCCGAGACCACGCACAGCTTCCCTCGGAAACTTTCTGCTTTGCATGGAAGCCACGAGCAGCTAGTTCCTGTGTCTAAATCGATTTCACCAAACGTACTGTTTGCCTAATCCTTCCTACCTTCTTTGGTAGTCATATTGCTTGTCCTCATGAGGGGTAGCGTGGAATCGAAGTGGACCAGCTATTTTCGGAATCTTCCAAGTTCCCACGCTTGAAAGGAGATTGGAACATAGCTCTTGGCACAAAATGGCTAGTACCACTAGATGCTCTCTTCATAGACGTGTATGCTTTTCGTAGGAATACGCTCGACAAAGTCATTCCTGAGTGCGCCCACCTGGTAACACTTTCGGCTCTGCTCATGCTTCTGCAAACTTCACATATTCACTTGTCCAATCCTCGCCAAGTTAGTTTTGAATCAAAGATACAGATCGCTACGCCATTGCAACTGTCTTACTGCCCTACCTTCCTCTTTCCTTCAGCCTCCAATTTATGAAACCCGCTCCAGGCATAGGGAGCATTCGTTGCACTTATCCGTTCTATCTTGTATACTTAAACTAATCTCCTGGCTTCCTACAGCAAATGTTAATTGTTTAGCGATTCATGTTATCAGTTTGTCGAGCTATGGAAATATCTTTGTTACTGTCCGCCGCACAATCTGCTCCCGTTGGCACTTCCCGACCTGACCATTTTGCAATGGATCTTTTCCCGAGTACCGCTATGTCGCATCAGGACTCGACACGTTCGGCACAATTCTCTTCTTCAACTCACTATGCAATGCGACCCGCCCCACCAAAATCCCACTACTCACTGCACCAAATTAACCACTCCCACTCGTCCTTTGGTAGATCTTGCTCCCTACCGCTCCATGGAGGAACACAGAAGAAGATGAGTAAGCCATTCCGCTGTACCATCGAAGGATGCCATGCTACGTTTGGTCAAAAGGGGTCTCTCACACGCCACATCAAATCTCGCCACGAAAAATTACGGCCTCACCTCTGCACTCAGTGCCACAAGAGTTTTTCGGCTTTATGGACGTTGAGAGTTCATCAGAGAAATGTTCACTTGAAGTCTAAGCCCCACAAATGTCACCTCTGTGACAAGTCATTCGGTGAACTTTTCAACAAATCGAAGCACATTGCCATTGTGCACGAAGGAAAGAGGCCATTCTCTTGTCCCATATGCTCCAGGGCATTCGGGTACAAGGGTGACATGCGGAAACATGTTTTGGAGCTCCATGAACAGTCTGGAAGACCTTTTCAATGCATGGTGCCATCCTGTGGCGTCAAATTCGCAAGAAAAAGGTACTTGCGACGACATGAAAATTTGAGCCACAAGGATGTTCCAAAAAAACTTGAATCATTGCCATCTGCACACGTACCTAATCTGCCGACTGTCTTTCGAAAACCTCACTACTACTATGACCCCCTTGACGTCGAAGTCTCAGTGAATGGGTCGTCTCTTCCTTCTCCGCACACGATAACAGCGAGGCTGCCAAGGTTCCTGGACGCCGCAAACATTGACCGGAACCGTCACCCGACATGAGGGCCGCAAGAGCTCATAACATGCACTGCCTGTAAATTACCACAACGCGATTTTCCTGCAAAGTCGCCCGCGAATGCGGATATTTCGTAGTGCCGGGATTTCGAACTGTTTTTGGCCGACGGCAAACCTCAGGTAAATTTGTTTCATCTCATCCAAACAATCGAACTCGACTGGTAGTTGAAACAAAGCTGTCCAAGCTATTAACTGGCCTAGAATCAGGTAATTCTACACAGCATCATTATCACTCTCTTTGCCATGGCCATTGATTAGCATGAACAGTATTCTCTACAAAAATGCTCTTCAACGTAGTCGCTTTACTCTTCTATACCTTCACAGCCTCTAGCAGTCGCGAAAAGTAGAAACGTGTTCCAGTGAAATCGGAGCGTTTAACCCGCAAACCGCATTCTTCCAAAGCCTTCCGAATATCTTCCTCGGTGTGTAGGTACGCTCGAGTAGCCTTACTAGGCCCGGGAAAGAACTCTCCTACTTTCTTTAGAATTCCCAAAAGAAGGGTCTTTGGGGCAAAACTAATAATCAGACGACGATCAGTACAGGACGCGAGCTTGCGAATCATATCAGCTGCCTTATCACTAGGATAATGGATCATCACATCTATGCAGCAAACTGTGTCATACTTTCCGGACAATGACTCTAGATCTTCCGTGGCAAATGATGCGCTGTGCATCTTTTCCGGTATCGTATCGTTTCCACGACGCTCAGCTTCTTCCACCATAGCCCGACTAATATCTGAGGCGCTAACTCTCGCACCTCGTGCCAGCAACGGAAGCGTGAGCGACCCAACACCGCAACCCGCGTCGCAAAATGTAAGCTTTTCTGCATTTCCATCCTCGTCAACCCAACTTAAAACTTTAGCAACAGTTTGAGCATGCCCCTCTCGTATGTCGAGTTGAACTTTGTTAACGTTGTTTTCCTCGGAATATATGCGATTCCAGCGGTCAAATCCGACGTTGTTAAAGTATTCGGTGACTTCTGCCTTGTCATCGACTTTCGCAGAAGTTCCCATCCTTATACAAGCTTGAGCTTTCCTCGCTGGAACTAAAATTCTTGAAGAACATGGAAACTTCGTAGCCGTTGAGAGGGAACAAGCATTCTGAAAGCAAGAAAGCGGAACTGCTGTCACAAAAGCGATCATTGTTCCGAAGATGAAATGCCCCAAACTCGGAAAAGTAGATGATTCAGCGCTGAGTGGCAAGATACCTTCGGAACTTCACAGAGACCCTTTGCTGCAACGCACATAGACGACTTTACCTGCGGAGAAAGCTGATGGTTAAAGGAGAAGAGACTTGTGAAGAGAATGTTGAGGAATGTTGGAGGGTAAGACGACACAGCTTGTGACCATGGATGCGAGGTGGCTGATTTGAAATGGAGATCATATTTTCGGGTGTTGGTTTGGCTACTCGATGGGCCTTCCTGAGGTCATCCAACCAGTTTCACATATATTTCAACCAGGATTTGATTCGGAAAATCGTAGTGCCTCGTTTTGGCAGATTATCTCCAGTTCAGTTTCTGGCACCGTTTGTACAGTGTGCTGGGCACGTGTGAAGATCGATGCGGCTATAGCTGCTGTTCCGAATCCTGGAGTAACCTTTCCAATGAGGTGCGCTTGACGCGCTTCGCAGGCCTCCAGTTCGCAACAGACTTGACAGTGAAGCCGCAGTAGTGACGAGCTGAACTTCAGGGTCAGCGCATCAATGAGGGAAGAGTACAACGCTGATTCCAACGAGGCCATGCAGTGCCTAGTGAGTAATAGATAAGCCGCCAGGGCTGATGGACTCTGAGAATGCATAGCAGTGAGTATGTGAAGAAGCGGCTTCGCCAACCGAGTCGTGGAGCCACCCTCCCACAAGCCGTACGCTGAGAGAGCTGCGTTACTGCGCATACAAGTATATGCCATGTTGCTGTGTTGTAATGAGCTTACTCTCCTTGCTTGCGCCCTTCCTCCTCACTTCCCTGTCGAATCAAATGCTACTAGATTGCGTCGACAGCAATAAATATACTGTGCAGTAGTAGAGGAATCACCGGAGGTAAAGGGCTCCTGGGTTTGTTGGCTACTTTAACTTTGTTTCACGCCTCCTCGACGCGTTAGAGCTCATCACAGGTTTTCAGACTCACGGGGTTATACTGTATAGTGCGAATCTCTGCCCTTCGAGTTGCGAAAATTGTTCGTGTGTCGTATACGGCGGACAAATTTCAACAGCGATTAATTCAGCAGACGACTGTACAGTACATCGATACTGACACGGGAAGCATTGGACCAATACTACTGTCTATTGGACATCTGTCCTCATATGAGGCCAATTTCCATGTCGAAATATTAAAATATTAGAGGTTTTTCGAAACTACTTTTTGCCCAGACAACGCCCCGCCCCGTCTTGTTGACAGTTTGGACAGACTAGAGCTGCCCAACTCCATCGACAACAGAAGCGAGAATTCTACCGATTATCCTGAAGAGCCCTCAATTTTCAGAAACCATATTTCCCACCTCCTACCCCGGTTGTATTGTTGGATCGTGGAATTGCACTCGCGCTCGCCTTTTGACCCCCACCTCCAAATGTTGGCGGATGTATGGTGCCACCTGGAAGGACACAAACAGTCTCTGGGACCGCCAGAGATGTCACCAAGTCCAATGGCAACGGCGGAAATGTTACTGATGTCCCTGTCAGCTGGGAGCTTGCCAATGGTGTCAACATTGTGTCACTACGACCGAAAAACATCAAAGGAGGAGAGAGACCGGGTAAAGCCACTGAAACAGGAACCTAGATTATTTCTTAGGGTTCTAAGCAATTGGAAAATAAGTGGGCCAGTTCCGAATTGAATAGTGGCATCGATTTGTCACATCTGTGGATGGAAACTTCACCACGTTATAAGAAACATGAGCCAAGAGGCATTTCCTTTGGTCGCGGAGGTCATTCGTACGGTGTAAACTCGTGAAATTGTCATACTGCAAATGAACAACTTCCTTTGCGCGAATTATTTGAAGATCATCGGACTACTCAATGGTATGGTGTCTAGGAGCTTGTAACATCCATCACTGATCGCACTAGATTATTCCATCGGGGCAATCATGCAGCATCATCTGAGCAGAGTGATGGTATGGACAAGCAGAGAACTGCAAACTGAGTATTACGCGATAATAGAAAGAGGCGAAAGATGACATCTGTTCAGAATTGTGGTTTTGATGATAAGCCCGCAAAGAAACAATAGTCGCACAATCTGGGATATCATCACAAGTAGGAAGCACTGGCCATCTGCCCGTTTCGGTGACATCGTCTGTGTTTCCGGAAATGGATGCAGACGTCCGCTGGGTGCAGTAGGCTAAGAAACCTTCCCCCCATACTGCAACGTTTGGAATGCCGTACAATGCTGACTCGTATGGCATTCCAAAATGTGCGGTTTCTGTAGCCGTGTGGGTCTTCACATGGACGCCGACTTCCAAGAAAATAATAACTTGAACGGCTGCGCTCACCGAGTGTCCGCCTCCACTAGTTGCAGCTCATTTACCGGTAAGATATACAGCTTGTACGGCAAATGCGGCAGTACACTGCTACGTCGCATCTTACGTTAAGTACCTCAACGGCGCACAATGACCTATAGGCTGCCTCACATGGATACGCTTACCTTGAACCCTCCATACTCTTAATTGACATCGCACGGATTGCATGCCACTTCACCGAAGAATACACCGCGCTTTATGGACCATCTGCGGCTCTAGAGAACCAAGAAATATGCTTGGTGCTGGACAGGCAAGCTGGCTAGCTCAGAATCGTGGCGAGGCTGTACGGCAGGAGAAGAATTATAAAACTATGGGCTAACTTTGGAGACAGTATTGTAGTCATACTTAAACGCAAAAAGGGACTATCTCGTATGTTGCGTAACGTCTGTATTTCCAAAAACGGATGCGGACGTCCACTGGGTGCAGTTCTATAGGAAACCTTCCACCGGGACTGCACATTTCGGAATGACATGGAATGCTGAGTTCCGTGGCATTCCGAAACGTAGCGTTGGTGTAGCTCGGCGGTCTTCCGCATGGACGCCGACTTCCAAGAAGAAAGATTTGAACTGCCGCGTCCAGGGAACGCCCGCAACCACTACTCTTAGTTCATTTCCTAGTAAAACACCCAGCTCGTCCTGCGAATTGTTTAGTACACTGCAGTTCGGCATCTCACCTTACGTACCTCCATGTCACGTGATGACCTACAGCGTGCGTCTTGTGAATAAGATTACCTTGAACCCTTCATACTCTTGATTGCCTTCCGGCAGATTTCGTGCCACTGCACTGAAGACTGCCACGCGCAATGTGCGCCATCTACGGCTGTACGAAATGGAGCATTATGCACGTCGATGTTTGGCTGCACTGGATCACCCAGAGTCTTGCCGACGTTCTACGGCAAGAGATGATTTGTAAAACTCTGCGTTGATGTTTCGGACAGTATCGTAAACATAGTGGAACGCAAACAAGGACTAACGTATAATCCGCGTAAGGGGTGGCACATTGCACGAGTGCTGGTGGACGGCTTCAGTATACTGCGTGCTAAACATAAGACGTTCAAGTGTATTGCAGGGGTCAAACGTAGTGGTTCTGTCGTTCGCATTGCGTTCCAGTAGTAGAGCCTGCTTTGTGCATCGGCCCGTCACTGGTAAACGATGCGCGCACGATCTCGTACATCTCGCACCGCGTGGTTTGCGCCGAAGTTTTGCTAATTGCAGTGCAAGGCTGAGGCCCACAGTCGAGTCGGCATCCTCTCGTACGAAACAACTTTCTCCGCACGCTGTACGGTCACCTGCCCTTAGAAGCACGTGGGGAGTATAGACGCCAATACTTCGCTCCACCCTTGCCGTAGCCGTGCTACAGTTGACCCGTGCAGAACGGGAGGCACACAGTTCTTCTGCTGAGCAGGTCTTACACATATCACACGAAGCGTAGAAACAAACTGAACCTCGAGTCGTCGTCAGAGAGAGGTTGCACACGTGTACTTTTTGGCGCTGAAAAGTAATTAGTTTTCAAGCTCAGTGGCGTGGCACCAATGTCAGTCGTTGAGATCTGCATATGTGAAAATACATGGGCAGATGGATGTTGTTTTTCAGATTAAATTTCGCACATGCACTTGCTCATGTGTTCGCGCATGTATACATCTGAGCCCCTGCCACTAGTGACACCCCACTAGTCTAGATTTTTGTTACTTCTCAAACGTCTTATTCTTGCTATAGCGGTCGCAAAATCGCCCACTTTTCTGAGCGACCTTTCTTGCGGCTGAGCCCAAGTCTCTCCCGGCTGCGATAGTGTGACGTGCTGGCCTGGGACCGGGTCTCGAACTGGCACGCAGTGCCTAATTTTGTTCTACTTCACGTTATTCAGCCACTTCATCGTGTTAGTACCTGATCTTCCTCACTACTTTTCGGAACGGGAATCAAATCCTCGGGGTCATCTGAGTCGAAACCATCATCCGTAGCACTGACCTCCTCTGCCGTACTACTCCCGTCCGTGTCAGAGCCTGCAAACTCGGCCACGTCCACGTCGTCCCCACCGTCTGACTCCTCGCCTCTTCCACTATTCCTACGACTAACACGGTCCATCTCACTGGCCGGGAACTGAGATAGCCCTCTCAGTGCGTAGAATATCCGGTCCAGCACACCTTTCCCTTCCGGCATAATGTACACATGGTACCGTGCGGTCAACTCATCCGCAATGCGGTCCCCGTGTCCAGCCCCGGCGTGCGTGAGATGCCTTTGCCCGAAAAACACAGAGTTGGGCGGCACAATGATGTTCGTCATCTTGAAAAACGCTGCTGCTGCCACCTGCTCGCTCTCCTTCCCGCATGTAAACGCGTATGAATAATCACACAACCAGAACGGGAAGCCCACTGCCCCACTCAAGATGGTAGAAATGCCTAGCGTCTCCGCCTTCAATGTCCCGTCAAGGTCATTGTGCGTGGCTTGCAGCGGGCAGTCCATCGCATTAACCACAAACCGACCCCCCGACTTAGGTATGAGCAGCCTCCTGCCAGATATCGTCGTTAGACCTATGTAGGCGGCGAGCTGATCCACCCACGCGTCCAGCTGTGCACACCTTCGCGACGCCGACACCTAAACCCTCCTCAATTCGCAAGTTTCCACTACCAGGCTCCGTGTACTGGAATAGCGGGCGATTTCCAGCTCCCAGTTTACTGCGTCCCCGTCGTCCTCCCCCTCCTACACAATCGGGTTTCACCAGGTCTCATTCGGGCCCTGTTCCAGTGCATTCTCCCCGTTGAATGTGCTCGCTAAAAGTGAAAACAACTTCTCAACCGGGGAAAGCTTCCACTTGGACGTGAACACCAGGGGCTCGAGGCTTCCGCGCGAAATGCCGCTGGAATCAGCGAAGGCCGCAAGGCATGTGTACCAGAGGGACTAAAGCTCACCTTGTGGCTTCTGAAAGCAGGCATATTCTTTTCCACAATCCTCACGCCCGGCTGCTATATTCCTCCGGAAGTGCGTCTGAGGCCAGCTGGGCTTCCACATGTCCGGAACCTCATCGATACCCTCAGGCTTGGTAAAGTACACGTAGCTCCACATGAAGAACTGAAGCCGATGCATGGCTACGACGTTATTGATGATGAGGTGTAAGTGCGCCCGGTGCTCAATGGGTATGGGGATGGGCAGCAGCCAGAGCCTGGGGTGCGCGTCTTTTGCCATCCACAGCCGCAACTTGTCTTCTTCGTGATTTGGAGGGCCGATGTATGCCAGGTTTTCCCAATTGTCGGGTATGTTACCAAACACCAGGGTCTCGTCCGTAGTGCCGACCGGCAGCTGGTTCGGAACCTTTCCGTCAAACATCTGCGGGGCATTTCCACGTTGGCCCGTGTTCTCCCGGGCCGCCTTGGTCTTCTCAGCCTTCTCTGCGACCTCTCGTGTGGACCTTCCCACCGCCCTTCTGACTCCAGCAGACCTCCCCGACTGCACAACGTTCACAAGGTCAGGCGTTGACCGTGTGGACGCTGCAGCCGTTCTCCTCGTGGTAAGCACTTTTGTGGCGGGCAGCACTGCTGGGGCCTTCCCCGCAGCGCCTGCAGCCTCGGGTGCAGTCGCGTGAGAAACAGGAGCACGCCAGGTGGAGCTGTGTGTACAAGGCGCAGCAACCGGGGTTGTCACGCGAGTCGGGGCTGTGCGCTTGCTGGTGTCGAGAGCAAAGTTCTCAGTTGCCTTGTTCGAGAAGCGCGTAGTGTGGGCCTTGTTGCGGTTTTCCAGATCTTCTCGAGAGCCGTTATCTATTTTGAATAAGACAAGTATCTGGTTGAGGTAGAGCTCTTTCAAGGAAACTCTGACGAGATTCGGTTACGCAATCTGAGTCCCCAAAAAGTCGTCACAACTCTGGCCCTTCGCCTTGCCATACTTCTCGAACAAGTCTAGGATATCGTGGAACAGCTGGCGTGCGCACGCGTAGAAAGGTTCATATATGATGTTTCCGACACGGTCTGCGTTGTTGATGAATCGCGACGCGGGAGTCACGAGCATAGGTTCGACCCGAGGGCTCTCTGACGACAGATGCAGGTCGTCAGTATGAGTGATGCTGAGCATCTTAGAGGTCGAGGTGTCGAAGGTCATGTCGTTCAGTACTCTCACAGGCCTGTGTATCGCAGGAAATTCTCGGCTACACGTATGTAGCGGCGGTAGGCAGACAGGCCGGCTACTGGCAGCAGAATGGCCTCGGTCAATGCTTCCCCAGTTCCCGTGGGACTCAACGTTAGGGGGTCCATGTAGCTCTCCACGACCAGAGCCTGCACGACGAGGATGACACTCGTGAGGTAGTGGAAGAAGGGCTTTTCGAAGCGGACCAGTGTGGCGCAGGTCTTCTGCTGGGCCGCATCTGACATGATTTCCATATCGGTCATGTCAGATCCATCCGTTTTGGGAACAAGGCGCATGTGGAGGAGCTCGAGAGCCCTTGTCGTGCCGTTCTTTTTCTCTTTCAGGCTAAGGACAGCTTGGCGTCGATGAACGCCATCCACCATAGTACACTTCATACCTTTGCGCAACACCATGCCGTCCTTGGTGGTCTTGTCGGCGATATCTAGTAGCGAGGGATTGTCGCACCGTCCAGCTATGACCGACATAACGCCAAGATCGTACTTATAGCCGCGCTCAACTATGCTGGCCTGGAGGCCGTCGATGGTGGCGCCCGTGCTTTCGCGAAGAACGTGCTGCGGCTGTACCGTCTGCGCAAAATATACATAGACCTCTGTGGACTCATATTCGGCCTTCGAGAAAGTCCGAAATGATACCGGCTGCTTCTTGACCACCATGGAAAGCAGATGGGATTCCTCAGCGTCGGAAGTCTGTGGTGGTGGAGAGCGGTCAGGCGAAGGGCGCGCCTGGCCTGAGGCGTCCCAACGCAGCCGTCTGCGTGGTGGCGACTCCGATGGAGATGCTTGCACGCCCGCTTCGGCCTATATATCTTCCCCCCCCGCCGCAGGCTCCGATTCTGGACTCGACTGTACCCCCAGCTGCGGCTCCGTGGCCGACGTGAGAGAGTCGCGAGTGGAGGTCGTGATGGGAGGTTTTTCGGTCATCTCGGAAGTACGCCACTTGCGAGAAAGGATCAATAGTGAGAATGAAGGAGGGGGAGTTTCAGAATTGAGAGGCGAAGAAGACGAGAAAGGATCCGTGTGCCGGGGAGGGTGGATAGGTGATGGCGCAGAATGGAAAGACTGAGAGAAGACGGTGGAAGCGCCGGAGGGGTAGCGACAGGAGGGACGCGGAAGGTTGAACGGGCGTATCTGACGGCAAGTATCGTCGCGCACAGAAAGAAGCCATTTAGAGCCCGCCGGAAATGCAATATTTGACGTTGGAATAACATACTAATTTTGGGGACGGGGAGGGTGTCACTAGTGACAGGGGTTGAGGTCTGCACATGTGAAAATATGTGAGCAGAGGGACGTTGTTTTTCAGAACAAAGTTCGCACATCCATCTGCTCATGTATTTGCATATGAGAAGATCCAAACTGCTGTCTTTAGTGACAACTCCCCGCAGCCTAGATAATTTTCTTACTTTTCTAAGTTTCGTGAAAGGGGCACCACTGTTCGTACCTGCTCTTACTCAAGAGAAACATGAGTGTGTGTGAGCATGTCGTGTTCCTTGCCGCTGTCCTTTCTGTTCGTAATACAAACAGCACACATGTGCTCCCACAGCACTACCCTTCACACCATCGCGATACCGATATATCGACGCGGTGTCCCTCGCCTTCCTTGCGTCGTCCTCGTCTCTCCTCCCTATACTTCTATACACGTGATTTTCCTTGCTTCACTTGCCACGCTCTGCTCCTTCCTCCTCGCACCCCCATCACTCGTGGACTTCTTTCCCCCTTCGCTCCCCACCGCACTGTAACAGTGCGGCTGGCGTAACTCAGCCGGCCCGGGGCAGCCAGCGTGTGCTTGCCTGCTTCCATTGCCGTTCTCTTCTCATTCGAGGTGAAGGCGGGCTTTGACCTCATGAAGTTGAACAAGTGGGCCTTCCTGCACTTTGTCATCGCAGCAGACGACGAGGCCTCAATGGCGATCAAGGAAATTGTCGCAGGGAAGAGTAAGCAGCGCAAGTCTGCCAGCATCCTCTACACCTATATCGAGAGCGACGTCCCGATCTCTGGCGAGCTGGACAGCGAGCAGATGAAGCAGATAGTGCGTGCAGAGCTGTCGATCGCGTTGCTGACCCGAAAAGACAACAGGATTGGGCTGTTCCCGGATGTGGCCCTGAGGCGGAAGAACCATAGCGTGTCCCTTATTGCTGGCATTCAGCTCATTCGCTCTAAAGTCGGCAAGGTTCGCGAAGCAGTTCTGCGAGGAACCTTTTCTGTTCGCCGTCCCCGAACCTTCGGGGTTCTCATGTTTCTCCATGCGATCAACATACGCCACTCGACGCGTGGCAGCAAACGTGTTTTCGCTTTGAAAAAGATAAATCAAAGCGGAAATCGTCCCGCGTTTGATGCGCCGCTGCTCACTCCGGCGTGGGCGAAGCTACCAAAGGCAGCGGGAGTTTCGGATTGTAATGCCCTGGTCAGGCCCTACCTTTTGTCTCGTCCGCGCGTTCAGCACTATATGGCTTTGAAGTGCCGCGCTGATGGCTTTGCACCAATCGCACAGGAGATTACGCTGCAAACTAATGGGGAAGCAAATGTGAGGGGGAGTATGAGCAGTATGCCAGCGTGGGGCCGAAGTGCGGAGAAGTATGAGTCAATGGGGGCGGTTACCAGGCCGTTCCTGCCGAGCTTGCAAGCCATCGATAAATACAAAACTTTGTACGATGTAAAGCACCGCAGGAATCGGCCGTATCTGGACCAATTTGAGTCACGCGATGAGCACTTGCCAAGAGCCTTTGCCGACTTGAGCGGAAATGTTTGCGAGACCTTGGGGCTTCAGTGTAAGGAGCGTGAGGATGACGGTGGCTGTTCAGAGGTTTTCGAGGTGGACTCGAAGCTGTCGGATGCGGATTAGGAAGACACAAGGCCGCGTTATCGTCCGCGGTTGACATTGTCGAATACCACGCCTATTGCGGGACTTTTCGCGCGGCGCCGTTGTTCTTTGTCCGCCCGGCTGAAAGAGGAGATTGAGTTGGACGTACAGGGTAGCGATAACGAAGCGGGAGATGTTGTCGCACACAGTTGTACGGTGCAAGCTCGTGAGGCTTTCCGGTCCACTCTTCAACCATTGGTCCTGGAGCCGACAGACCCCCTTCGAGAAGCCCGAGAACTATCGAACCGTATTAGCCCGTCTCTACCGCCGGAGGAGGTGTCGGATTACTCGCTCCACGGGGAGAATCCATCGACCGACCTTCTCAATGAGTTGCTCGGCGCGATGAAGTCGAACTGCCATGCCCACAGCTACACTTTCCACGACCTCCACAATCATCACCCTGACGACTTAGGTGAGTGCCTGGAGGGCAAGGGTCAGCTGCATTTGAGTTTCCAGAAAAGGATGCCGACGTCCACTGAGTGCAGCACGGGGTCTAGTAATACCCGTGGTTTACTACACATTTTGCATTTCCGGGTCTAGTATTACTAGACTCGGACTTCCACCAGGTGTACATCCGATTCTAGTATAACTATACTCAGAGTTCCGCATGGTGGACCCCTGGGTTTAGTAATATTGGACCTGGACGTCCACCTGATGGAAGCGCACCTCTAGTAAAACTAGACTCGGACGCCCACCTGGTGGACGTCCGGGTCCAGTAGTACTAGCTGATACACTACGAGGTGTGGAAGTCCTGGATGCAGTTATGCTGTGCAGCGTACTGTGACGTGTGTAAGTCCACTCCTAGTTTGACTGCTCACCAAGGGCACTTTTTGCAATTTCGAATGCAGTTTCGCTTCATTCGGAACTCCGAAAAGTGCAGCTGCGCAGCGAACTTACTAAAACTAAACCTAACCATCACTACGCACAGTAAACGTCCGGTCGCATTATACTTTATTTCCGTACTGCTACACGAATAGCCCTTCTACAGTATTCGGACAGATCTTCGTTTTCTCCATCATGCCACAGCATCACTCGCACTCCCTCACCCTCTGCATCTCGGACAGTCCGCACTCCCGGCATTGCATCGAACAACGGCCGCCTCGCCAGTGTTGAACGACGCCTTCCATCCCGCCCACCATCTCTACCAGTTTGTATACCACATCTTACCATCACCCGCACTCCCTCGTCCTCTTCACCTCCAACACCCGGTACTCCGAGCATCACATCGAACACCGAACGCCTCGGCACTCCTTAAAGACGCCACCCGTCCCGCCCACCTTCCCTTCCAGTTTGTACACCACACTCCACCACCACCAACATTGCCTCGCCCTTTCCACCTCTAACAGCACTCACTTCCGGCATCGCGTCGCCCGCCATACATCTCGGCACTCTTCGGCGACACCACTCGTTCCGCCAACCACCGCTTCCAGTCTGCACACGACACGACACCATCACCAGCACCCCCTACCCGCACTCCTTCACCCTCTGCACGTCCAACTGCCCGCACTTCCTGCATCGCATCGCATATGAGACGTGGTGCCAATCCTCAACGACGCCACAGCTCCCACCCTCCGTCCCTTCTAGTTTGTAAACAACGCCCCACCATCATACGCACTCCCCCACCCTCTCCACCCCCAACAGCTCGCACTCGCTGCACCGCATCACACATCACACGTCGCGCCACTCCTCAACGACGTCTCCTATTCAGCTGAGACTCTTCGCGCCCGTGCGAATACCGTTTTGAATACGCGCTGCCTACCTGTGCACGCCGTCGCATCCCAAGGAAAAACTGTCGCTCAGAATTTTCTGTTCACTGCAGAGTACCTTTGCAGATTTGACGTGGTCGCGTCCCGTGTCGCTGCGGTTTAAATAAGGCCTGTGGCAGGTTCTTGCGTTTCACAGTTTCGCCGCCGCGCCTCGAAAATACCCTTAATGAAAATACCCTAGGCCGTACGAAGTTTTGAGAATCTTCCAGTTAGGGAAATCACAGTATCAGTGCTTTTCGATTCCCACCTCTCGTTGTAGGAGCCGTTAGCGAATGCATGATGTTCCCTTGTGGACACAGCCAATAGTGCGCGTGTATGTCGAATGGGAGGCCCCGTCTGCCACCTTGACCACTCCAGCTTGCACAAGACCTGCACGAGGTATCGTGAACGCGGGAGTGCTTGCGCTCATACCTACCGTCTTGTACTTACGGAAAACAGTAAGATAGCTCCTTCCGTGGAAAACGTTCTACCTCTCTGTTCTCTCACTCCTCCCGCCAGCCTTTCTCCTTGCAGCCATCTTCGCCAGCCCTCAATATGCGCTGCAAATGTCGGCACTACGTCTACTCGTCTTCCAATGCCTACTTCCTTTCCAAATACGAGCAACACTGTCACTTCCGAACAGTCCGACCGGCCGAGCTCGCCCCTACTTGTCCGCAATGATCACCCGCCCCAGAACCTCCTGTCTACCACGATGACAACGTTCTTTCTGATGGGGCTCCGGTGCACCCACTTCCCTTGCTCCCATTCCCGTGTCACCCTGGTACAGAACGGACCACAAGTAAGACCGACTTCCGCATACAACCTATCGCAGTTTCTCTTCCCGAAGTAGAGATGACCACTGGCCCGCGCACGATTGACGAGATTGTCCCTATCGCGAGGTATCCCGACTTCTCTCTCGCGCGCTTTGGAGACCGCATTCGCTCGTCACAACGGTATCGCTCCCTCACACTGGCTGTCGTTGAGAAGGAGCATCAATATCAGCGCTTCTCCGCAACTCATGTGTTGGACCACAGCGGTACGTCCTTTAGAACTGCTTATTTCTTGGACCTTGTCAAGATCCTGCCAAAGCAAGTAGCGCGAGCGACCACAGAGTGTTGCTACTTCCGGCCTAGTGATGACACCCCGCAGACTGACGCGCTTCTCTCCGCGCATCCCGTGCAGACTGACGTGCACCGACGAGTATGTCAGGATTTCAAGGAAGAAGTCATGGGTAGCGAGCTCGAGGGTGTCATCCCGGACACCGCGACGTCGGAGACCCACTGGTTTGTAGGTTGCATACAGATGTAGACATATAAATCCGCAACTGCACTCAAGAACAGCATCCTCGTTGCTGATTCCGCGCATCACACTCTCCTGAACTTCACTGCCGCCTTCCGCCGACGCTGCACTGTGTCCCGGCACACCATCGTTGGCTATGTTCCTATCCAGCTCTTCCCGACTTTGGACGACAGAGAATTTGATGTCCTTCCATTTTCTTCGAGTACTCCCGCACAGGATACCGAAACCTCCATACTTCACTCCGCCATGCATCCTCTGCTATCGCCTCTGTATGAAAAAGCCCTCTTAGGGTCTACATGCTGAGATGCCTACCGTTATCTCTGGAAATATCACGCAGTACTCACCAGGTACTGTTCCGACATACCCGACGCTAAGGACATCACTGGCACCCGATCGGGCACAAACACCAGCCAACCCTGCCATCGTTGCGAAGTACCTTCACATCTCGTCAGTTCGTGCACCTCATTCGCGTCGCGTACCACGCAGTCCACCATCCATCTTCGCAGAAAAGTGGCTGACCTCGGGGCCGACCCCGCCGCTCATGCGCTGCTGGGCAGGCTTGCTCAGGGACGAACTACCACCGCACAGGCGCAACAAACCCTGGCTACCTCCTCTCTACGGAGGTTGCCATCCTTTGTGGAAACATGCCCCCTGCTTCCGTCCAATTCTCATCTCGACATGGACTCCGGTTTCTATTTCGACCCGCTGCACAACTTCTACCTCCGCATCTCCGAGGCAATTAAGACCTGTATATTTCTGAGGCTCGACTTCCCCGTCCAATTCAAAGCCCACGCTTCCGCCGGCAACAGTCGGAAGCAGTTCAGAATCATCTACACAGCTCTCCTTCGCGGGGTCAACACAGTTCTAGCTGCCATTCGGAGGGACTTCTGCTTTCCTGGCATACACGCCGACTTCTCCACGTCCGAAAAAGTCAGTCGCCTGAACGGACTCTGCATAGATGAAGGAGTCTACAGCATGCTGAAGGCGAGACACTACAAGTCGGTTGACACGGTCTTTTTAATTATCGCAGGAATCCTGGACCGTGGCCATGATGAAACTGACTCCGCGCTCCTCGCATCTATATGCGCTCAGTACTCAGACATTCTAATATTCAGCTCGAGACAGGGACCAGAGAATCACTGGAGCTTCGCAGATGCTCATAACCTAGAGGACCGTGTCGAGAAGTTTAAAGCCGCCATGATCCACGTCTTCGGAGACCACCACCCGACGAGGCTCAAGACTTTCAAGTGTCATCTCCCCGCCCACCTTGCAGATGACATCCGCAACTTTGGAGGCCTTCAACATCTAGATGCTGATGTTCATGGGCACGCTCACAATTCATGCAAGCAAGACTACCGCCGCATCTCCAAGCGAAGGGTAACAGCCATGGACGAGATCATCCGCCGAATGCAGCACTCCGAAAACCTTGCTGCCGTTTGAACCCGAGTCGGCTCCGTATCACGATAGCTTTGACTCACAACTCTGCACAGGAATCGAAACGACACGCACAGGGGGCGTCTTGTCACGGAGGCCTTCCGAATGTATCTTCGCAAACCCGGTAACTTGAAAACCGTCGCCATGCAACCTCTCGGAAATGAAGGAGGCCGCCTCACCGCCGCGATGCTCCAATCACTACGCGAAGAAGCTCCCGACATCTGCATCGAACTTCTTGTCCAGCTTGGTGAATAGGGCGCCACTGTGCTGTTGGACCTTATCCACGCTCAGTTTCTCCAGCAGCATTCTGTCCACACATGTGACACTCTCGAAGTTACTATTGTCAAAGCAGCTACGTTCTCGGCGGCTTCCGTCCTTCCTTCGACGACTAAGATCCCGGCCTGAGTGTCTTTCGACTTGACCCAGTGCATAAACATATCATTCAGCGCGTTTATGCAAATAGCAGCTTTGGCACGACAAACCGCAGCGATTCAGCTCTGTGCTCCTTCCTACTGACCACGAAGACCACAGAGACACTGTATGGGTAGCCCAGGATCTGTCTCTCTCTCGTATGCATGCCCGTGAAACAATGCAACCTACCGAATATGCCTTTGTTCGGTGCGTGGATTGTATTCCCCCAATCGACGCTGTTGATAAAACTTTGCAAGGCCTTTGTATACGGTGGTCTACAGATGAGAATGCAACTCGCACAGAAGATCTGGCCGCGCTCCCAGATATGCAGCGAGGAGGGCGTCAAGCTCCTGCTTCTCGCTGGTTTGGCCTAAGTATGGCCTCTGCTATCATTGGGACAGCTCACGTTGTGCGGCCAAATTTTCACAGTCCTCCTTTCACTCCACAGCTTCATGGGCTTTACCATCGCTTCTACATAGAAAGGCCATACAGAGACCCTGAAGCACGGCCAGTTCTACCTGAACCCTCCCCTCCAACGAAGACGCCATTCTCTCTGCACTAGAATTAGACACACGAGAGAACTACAATCCATTCAGTGAGCTACCAACATATATATACCGTTTCCTTCCTTCTTTCTCTTCTGTGCGTCGACAGTCGCTCGTCCTCTGCTCTAACCACACCGCGCGGGGAAGAATCCAAAGTTGTGGCGAGAATCCGTCACAGGCCAGACGCGCCATTGCAAAGTTCATATGGTCCCTCGCTTGAGTCTGCACGGGGAACGTTGCAACTGACAACATCGCCAAACATACTGGAGATATTGTCCGAAAACCACATTTTCCATACCGCCACATAAAAGTTGTTCTCTGAACCCACCTTCACTACACTTGTCGCTACTCCAGGGGCGCTTGCTAACACATCCTCGCCATCCTCTTCACCACAGCGTTACATCTCCTCATTCACAGACTCATACAACGCCCCATCAGTAGTAGAACTATACCGAAACATCTCTAGCCGAATAATGCGGCCTGTAACGCCACGAACGCTGCATTGTATCTGCGCGGTTGCCAAGGGCAGGTACTTGGTAAACGTCAGGCTGTAAGTGCATTGGCACTGGCCGCCACGGCCCTCATAATGGTGCAGTCAGGATGCCAATGTTGCCAGCTAGGCATCCAGCAGTGCGAGTTGCATGATAGGTCCGTACGCGGCCGTCCCATCCTGGTGGGCATGGTACCCTCGGAAGTCGTAAAGGACATGTTTTCTCATAGAGTTTCCAAACAGTACGTCATCCTCATCGAGATCACATACCTCCTTTCGTACAGTGAAATCACCGTTTGATAGATCCTCGACCTTGCTGAGTCGGCACCATGAGAAGTCGGGAGTCCCTCGCTCCGCTTCTCAACCGACCAGCTTCACCTGCGCTTCAAGTGCCTGAGATGAGCGCTCCGCCCGCTTGCTGTTTGATAGAAAGGTGGTCTTCGTCGACATTAAGAAGAAATACCCAAGGCATTGGAACAGCTTGTCCCTCGCGTTTCTCTTCCACGCGCTCATCACGTTAGAGATCGTCTGCCTCATCCTTGCACGTCGAGCATAGTCTGTTAGAACGGCCTCCTCGCACTCACGGAGGGATTCGGCGTCCACAAACAAGGAAGACCAATTCCGGCCGCCAAGCTCGGCATGCACCATTCCAACCAGAGCCGTCGCCTCATCGTAGTAAAAACGCGTATTGTAGGACTCCTTAAAATTGGCAAGAACCACCGGTGGATTCGGCACGACAACCGCCTGGCCGTGGGCTGAAAGCTCCCCCGCCATGCACGGCTCACTGCCACCAGCCCAGTCCCGGGCTGGAACAGAATTTGTGGGGTCAAGCTCAGCAGTTTCGCGGTGATACTATTGCACAATTTGCGTCGTGACGGTGTTGGCGACACCGATGTACTTTGCCTGCACTTTTCTCATACGGTTACAACTCTGATGACGTCCAGATCAGGCACGCAGTGTGGCCTGCCGCATGCCAAAAGAAATCCCGCGAGCCACGCGTAGTCTTTCTTCCTCTTGCTTGACATCCTTCAATTCGGCTTGTAGTCGCAGGAACCCGGAAAGCGTTGCCTTAGTCGTCACCAGCACCTCAAGAAGCTCTTGGTCTACGTGCTGTACCTTTTCCTTGTAGTCTTTGACCTTTGTCTTGAGACCAGCAATCTATTGCTGCTGCGCCCGGACACTGGTCGTCTGCTCAGCAAGCCTCGTTTGTAGCTCTTCCGTCTGCTCACGCGAGATCGATCGTGAGCGAGCAATAGCGGAACTCTCAACCCTTGTCCGGGACGGCGTGGGCGGAGGTGGAGACGAAGAGGGTTTCACCCCCGAGGCACCAGGAGGACGCAGGGTCGCACGATGAATTTGCCCTGGTCAATGGCGGATGTGAGACCGCCCAGGGGCGGCAATGCCGGGCGTGCGGACGCGCGGAGCGGACGCAATTCCGGGCGGGACAGTGAAGCTGGCTGTGCTCGAGCTGCAGTCAGAGCCAGGAGACGCACGACAAGGAGGCATCTGACTGGCAGCATGCCCTGGTAGAACTGGCAGTGTTATGGTAGCACCGTGCGTGCACAGAACGGTGGAACCATCAGCTTATTCACCTTCTGGACCGAACAGAGACGGCGCTTGTGTTGCCTGCGGCCGCATAACGCCCGGTATCCTGCCTGCCGGGTGGCGCTGAGTTCCATTAGACTCGCGGTGTGGTGCAGTCATTGCGAAAGGCCCAGACGGGGCATCATACTCTTCCTCCTGCTGCTCGTGGGTGCGCTTGCCGGATCGTTAAATCGGAACAGCCGTTCTCGTCCTCCTGCGCGGCAGAGCCATCGATCTAGAAATGCGTCATAGCCTGGACCCCAACAGTCGGAGGATAGGTGAGACATGAAATTTCGAGAACTACGTCGCAGTTGTTGTGAACTGAGGAGTATAAGGCCCAGCTAACAGGTACCACTGGTAGCTGGGCCCTCGTAAAGCCATGCACACGCGGAGAGTGCGTACCGCCGTTTGAAGTACCATAAGTGTCAACGGCAGGACCGAAAGCAATGGCTGAGGGCCTCCAAGTCAGCCTTCCACAAAGTACCAAAAACTTAGACCTGGGTGGTGTCAGTAATGACAGGGGCTGACATATGCAAATGTCAAAGTTCATGGGCAGATGGATTTTTCTTTTCAGATTAAAACCTGCATATCCATCTGCTCCTGTGTTTTGACAGGACATATGTAGATCCGAGCCCCAGTCGTGAGTGACACCACCTAGTCTAAATTTTCGTTACTTCTCAAACCCCTATTTCTTGCTATAGCGGCCGCAAAGTCGCCCACTTTTCTGTGCGACCTTACTTGCGACTGAGCCCAAGTCCTTCCCAGCTGCTATAGTGTGGCCTGTTCGCCCGGAACTGGCTCCCAAACTGGCATGTTGTGTTTACGTTCGTTTACTGCACGCTATTGTGGAAGATCGTACCGCGTACTCAGAAGATAAACTTGTCCCAGTAGTTTTTGAACGGCTCCTCGCCCTTCCGTATCTCACGCATCGCATGGATCGAAACCATGCTCAGTGAACGTAGAGCTCTCTGCGACAATTCCCCTTGATCCTCGTAAAACTCCATGTTTGTGTCTCGCGCTCTGGAATTTCCTCTATTTCGCTCCTCCTCATTCACAGGCATGTACCGGGCGTCATTCACGAATCAGGCCACACAAACGTTTGCTGGTGCAATGTGCACCTTCTATCTCGGACGTTCTCGGGACTCTGCCCACCTTTCGAGGAGGAGAGTTACCCGGTTGAAACGTTCTTTCCCTACCCCCGAAAATCTCCCTTTGTAGATCTTCATCTTCTCCCGGGTGCGCTCCCGCAATTCTGCGTACAGGAGCGTCCCACAGAAGGCGAGGGTCGTCTCTCCTTTCGGAAATATCTGGTCCGCTAACAACCGGAGCCCCACACTCTCGTACTTTACCGTCGACGGACAGACGACCACAGACCTTCCCATCGGTTCCACTGCCCGTAATGTTAGCGGGTCATGCGTGTCCGGCAGGGCGTGGTACTTCGCGTGCCAGTTGACCACCGACGCCCGCCAGTAGCGCAAGGAAACCATGCGATCTTTGGCGTGGTTCGCAATAAACGGGACTATGCAGTCCGGTAGACATTGATACCGGGGACACCCAGCAGGAGCATCCACAGGGCTGCTCCCCCTCCTGGCAGACACGTTCCATTCCACGCCGGGCAAGTACCTTTTGGCAAGCTCTACTACCCACGGAGAGACACCAATGTCGCACGCGGTGCTCACAACGCTTTCGCAAAACGACTCAACCAAGGTCAGTACAGCTTGACTGACGCCGCTGTCATCCTTGTGGCACTACACAAAACGGCGATGTCTCGCAAGCCCTAGGCATGCGTCTGCAGCCGCGCAAATCCCACTGAATACGTCTCCCAGAAGGTCCCCCGGTGGCGAATACTGGAATACCAGCTCGCTCATGTGCTCGATGCTCTTCCGATCAGGCCGAAGCATCTCCATGGGGATCCTTTCGGAAGCTTTCTTTCCCCCTCTGCGTGCTCCCAACGCTGGATTCCAACCATACAGTTCGTCCCAGCTGCGTACGAACACTACACATGCCCGTTGCTTTAGTAGCATACCCGAGTGAACAGCACTTCAAGCGGCATACTCCTTCGCTCGAGGTGAACAGCCAATCGAGTGACTGAGGCGTAGCCACATCCTTTTATCCCCGGTTTGTGCGTGTAGTGACCTCGAGCTCGGACTTGGACCGACGGCTGGTCCTCCACGATAAACAGGGGGTTCTTCTTCCGCCCCCCTCTCGGGCGCAGTGTCGCCGTCACTCGTCTCGTCGTACGCCTCTTGGCTGTAGTGCCTGCGGCACGAAAACCACATGCCGAACTACAACGCAATACAGAATATGATTCCGTGGCCGGTTCTAGCAAACCGTGCGTCGAATATTGGGATGGAGGCGTTCATGCCTTTGTGGGCGAAGACATCATGGGCAGAGTTTTCCCCACCACGCTCGCTTCTGGTGTTGAACGGAAGGACCGCGAACAGCAGCTGGACCGTAACATGCAGGCACCTACATGAGTTCTCAGCATGATGATTGAGAAGGTCGTGGAAAGTGCAGCTGTGAACACGGCAGTCCGACTTTATCACGCCGAGCGACTCCGCGAGAAGGTCTGTCGATAGATCCTCCTCGTGAAGCGACTCTTCCGACCCCTTCTGCGGCGATGGAGACGGACTAAAACGGGTAGCTGGTTCTGGTGCTTCACGCAGCGGGGTCGTTCGGCTCCGGCACTAATCGGTTGAGAGTGGACCGGGAAGCCTTACTATCCTGCCCCGTATGACCGTTTGACAGCACATCCCCCGCTTCGTTGTTGCTCCTCTGCAGTTCGAGCTCCATTTCCTCTTGAAGCCGGGAAGGCAAAGAATGGGGAGGCTGCATGGATAGTTCCAGACTGCCCGTGGTGCTTGAAATTGTCACCCGCCGACGATGGCGCGGTCTTGTGTTTTCCAAATCGGCATCAGAAAGCTCGGAGTCCACCTCGATAACCTCTGAACAGGTACCATGCTCTTTAAGCGCTTCACGTTGAAGCCCCGAGGCCTCCCGGATCTCCCCGCTCAAGTCGGGAAAGATCCTTAGGAAGTCGTCATCATGCGACTCAGAGCGGTCCAGATACGGCCATTTGCCGTCGTTGCTTGACAGCGTACATAGTTTCGTTTGTAACGACGGTTTGCAAGCTCGACAGGAACAGACTGGTACCCGCCCACAATGCCGCTTCCTTCGCAGCAGTTCGGCCCCACGCTACTGTAGTGCTCGTACTCTCCTCCAAATTTCCTACTCGATTCCCTTGCAGCGTCATCTCCTGCGTCATCGGTGCGAAGCCTTCAGCGCGTGACTTCAAAGCCACAAAGTGCTGAGCGCACGGACGAAACAGAAGGCAGTATCCGACTAACGCATCACAATCTGAAACTTCCACTACCTTCGCGACCTTCGTCCACGCCCGAGTTAGCGATTGAACAGCAAACACCAGACGATTTTCGGTTTGATTTATCTTCTTCGAAGCGAATACACGTTTGCTGTCGCGCCTCGAGTGGCATACGTTGATTGCGTAGAAGAATATCACAACCTCGAAGGTTTTTGGCCGGCCGACTGAAAGGGTTCCGGGCAGAACTACTTGTCGAGCCTTGCTGATACTAGAGGGAATGAACTGAAAGGCAGCAATATTGGACACACTATGGTTTTTCAGCGTCATGGTCCCATCCCCGATCTCCCCAATCGACTTTTTGCCTGGGTCCGCGATAGAGTCGACGGCGCTGCGCGCACTATATCCTTCATCTGCTCGCCCCTTAGCTCGCGAGAGACCGGGTCGTCGCTCTCGATAGAAGTGCGGAAGTCGCCGCCAGGCTTGCTCTGCTTGCTCTTCATAGACGCAACTTCCTTGATCGGCATTGAAGCCTCGTAGTGTGCTGCGATGACAAAGTGCAGGAAGGCCGACCTCTGGAATTTCATAGTTTCAAACTTCGCGTTCACCTCGGATGAGGAGGGAACGGCAATGGAGGCAGGCAAGCACATTGAAGCTGTCTCGGGTTGGCTGAGTTCAGTCCGCGCCATGGTTTCAGCGCGGTGAGGAACAAAAGAGGGGAAGAGGCGCTGGAATGATGGGGATGCCGGAAGGGAAGAGCAGAGCGTCGCAAGCGAAGTAGGGAAAACCACGTCGATCGAAGTACAGGGAGGAAAGGCAAGGATGAAGCGAGGAACGCCGGGGAGACCACGTCGTTAGATCGATATCTGGAATGTGGGGTGACGTAATGTGGCAGCAGGTGTGTGCCATTTGTATTGGAGACAGGGAGAGCAGCAGCCAGGAAAGACATACTCAAACACGCTCACGTTCCTGTTCTGTAAGAGCAGTTCCGAACAGTGGCGCCCCCTTCACGAAACTTGAAACACTAGGTAGAGTACTTAGGGTCCAGGGTGGTGTCACTAGTGACAGGGACTGAGATCCACCAATGTGAGAACACATGAGTAGATGGATGTGAAACGTTCACTCTGGACATCAGCATGCATCTGCCCACGTATTTTTACATGTCCAGATCTCAACTCCTATCATTAGTGACACCCCACCAATCTTATAAATTACACACTCTTCAGACGTGCAATGCAACTAAAGCGGCCTGGTGAGAATTGCTTTTTTTCGGGCTCGACGATAATTGCCGCCAGCGGTGCTGGATCAACCTCCCGTGGCCCTCGTGTCCGTACCCCTCCTGCGCCGCCACTTTCTTTTCTCAGTCTCTCTGTTCTCTACCGTCACCCGTGCACCCTCATCCGCACATGGATTCCTTCTCGTCTTCTCTGCCTTCCCATAATAAAGTCCCTCTTCTCTCCTTCCCATTGTTGATCCTTTCTCGCAAGTGGCGTATCTCTGAACTGACCAATAAACTTGCCATCACGACCACCACCGGCGGCTCACTCATGCGGGCCACCTTGCGGCAGCCTGAGGTAAAGTCTGACTACCAATCCCAGCCGGTGCAGACGTGGGAGGAGTTTCGGGTCGAAGCGGGCGTGCAGCCCACTCCACTGGAGTCGCCACCACGCAGGACGCCTCAGGCCAAGGGCTCCCTTTGACTGACCGCTCTCCAGCACCAAAGACCTGGGACGGTGACGATTCCGATGTGGTTGCTGTGGAGGTCGACGAGCAGCCGGTTTCGTGTCGAACTTTGTCAATGGCAGACTACGAGTCCACCGAGGTCTGCGTATATATTGCGGAGACCATACAGCGGCTGCACGTTCTTCGCGAAACCACGGACGCCACCATCGACGGCCCTCAGGCCAGCATGGTTGAGCGCGGTTACCAGTTCGACGTTGGCGTCATGTCGGTGATAGTGCGACCGTGCGACAATCCCTCGCTACCGGATATCGCTGACGAGACCATCAAGAACGGCACGGTGCTGCGCGAAGGTGTGATATGTGCTATGGTCGATGTCCTTCATCGTCTCCACGCTGCCGTCAGCCTGAAAGAGGAAAAGGACGGTAGGGAATGGGCTCGCGAGCGCCTCCGCGTGCGTCTCATCTGCCGAAACGATGGACGGGACATGACGGATACAGAAATCATGTCCGAAGGCTCCCAGCAAAACAGCTCCGCCGGATTGGTCCGCATCAGCAAATCGTTCTTCCACTAGCTCATGAGAGTCATCGACCACATCCAGACTCTCCCCGTGGAGAAAGACATGGTACCACTACAGTTGGGTCGGAAGGGACGACGAGAGGCAACGACAGAGGCCATTTTGCTACCAGCAGCCAGCCTATCTGCCTACCGGTGCTGCGCATCCGTAGCGAGTATTTTCCTCGGAGCCTCAGGCCCCGTGAAAGTGCTGCGCGACCTGCCCTTCGACGCCTCGACCTCGGAGAAGCTCGGTCTAGCTCACCATGATGACCAGCATCTTTGGTCAGAGAGTCCTCAGGCCGCAGTTCTGTTTGTGACTTCCGTGTCACAATTAATGTACGACGTGGATCGCTACGGACAATTTGAATCTGAAGCTTTCGATGCGTGCGCGCGACAGCTTTTCCGAGTCTGCTTAGACTTATTTGAGAAGTATTGCAACGCGCAGTGCTTCAGTTCTGATGATTTTCTGGGAACTGACATTACTTGATCGAAACTCCTAAGAAGTTCCGTCAAGGAACTCTATCTGGCCCAGATTCGACCTTTTTTAAAGAGATACAACGACTCTGGAAAAGATCTCGAGAAGCGCAAAAAGGCGCGTGTTACGCTCTTCGCGAGTGAGGTAGTTGAGCACTTTGCTCCCGGGCCCAGCAGGCACGCCGCCCTGGTCCCCGCGATGACCCCAGCTGCTGGGTGCTCTACACGCCGCTCTACCCAGCATGCTCCTGCTTCCCACGCGACTGCACTTGAGGCTGCATTCCGTGGGTGGAAGGCTCTAGGAGCAGTGTCCGCGACAAAAGCGCTTGCCAGGGAGGCAACGGCTGCATTTTCCTTACCGTCAACGCCTCGACTTGTGGAGATTGTGCAGTCGGGGAAGTCTGGTGGAGTTAAAACGGCAATGTGGCAGTCGAGACGAAGAGTCGCTGAGAAGGCCGAGGCAGCGTAGGAGAACACGGGCCAACTTGAAAATGCCTCGCAGATGTTCGACAACGAGGTTTTGAACCAGCAGCCGGACGGCACTGAGAACAAGAACGTATTGTTTAAAGAAAAACCTGACACGTGGGAAATTGTGGTACATGTCGGCCCGCCATCTCACGAAGAAGAGAAGTTGCAGTTGTGCATGGCGAGAGACGTGCACCACTTGCTCTGGCTGGTTTACATCCACGTACCCATTGAGCACCGGGCGCACTTGTACCTTTCCATCAAGGACATCGTAGCCATGCATCGACTTCGGTTCTTCATGGAGAGCTACGTGTGCGTTATCGAGTTTGGGGATATCCATGTGGGCCCGGACATCTAGAAGCCCAACCCGTCTCAGACACACTTCTGGAGGAACGTTGCAGACGGGAGTGAGGATCACGGCAGAGGATATGCCTATTTTGAGAGGTGACAAAGTCAGCTTCAGCACCTGGTCTACACGTGCCTTGAGAATCTCGCCGACTCCAGCGGCATTCCGCGCGGAAGCCTCGAGTCTCTAATGTTGATGGCCAAGTGGAAGCTTTCCCCCGTTGAAAAGTTGTTTTTGTTCATTGCGAGCACATTCAACGAGGAGAATGCATTGGAACAGGGGCCCAATGAGACCTGATGGAACCCAATTGCGAACGAGGTGGAAGACGAGGGGGACGCAGCAAACCTGGAGCTGGGAACCGCTTGCTACTCCATACTCGAGTACACGGAGCCTGGTGACGGAAGCCTGCGAATCAAGGGGAGATCAGGCGTGGGCTTAGCGAAGGCGTGCGCAGCTGGACGCGTGGGTGGGTCAGCTTGCTGCCTACGTCGGTATGAAGAAGATATCTCGGAGGAAGCTGTTCAAATCTAAGACGTGGGGTCGATTATTGGTGGCTGGGAAGGACTGCCCTCGGTAAGCGCCGCGCACTGACCTTGACTAGTCATTGAGAGCGTAGACGATAAGCGATTTCGCAATCATGATCGGGATACTGGGCTTCCAGTAATGGGTGCGGGACTATTCACACGTGTTTTCATACGCGGGGGAGAGCGAGCAGGTCGCAGCAGCGGCGTAGTTGAAAATGAAGAACATCATTTTGCCGCCCAATTCTGTGTATATCTGGCATGCGCATCTTATGCAAGCCGGGGCTAGGTATACGGACCGCATTATGGATGATTCGACGGTACAGTATCATGTGTACTTTATGCCGGAAGCGATAGTTGTGGCGGACCAGTCGTTCTACGCACTGATAGGGCTACCGTAGTTCCCGGCCAGTGAGATCGCGCGTGTTAGTCGTAGGAGTAATGAAACAGGTGAGGAATCGGACATTGGCGACGACGCGGACGTAGTTGGAATTGAAGACTCCGATCCGGATGGCATTAGAAGCGCGGGAGAGGTCAATCCTATAGCTGAAGGTTTGGATTTCAATGACCCCGAGAATTTGATTGCCGTTCCGGCAAGTAGTGAGGAAGATCAAGTACCTACACGAAGAAGTGGCCGAATAGCGTGAAGTAAAACAAAATTAATCACTACGTGGCAGTTCGTGAACCGGTTCCGGCGATCATGCCAAACTATGGCCGCTTAGGAAGACTTCGCCTCGGCCGCAAGAAAGGTCGCCCAGAAAAGTGGGCGATTTTAGGGCCGCTATAGCAGGTAAAGGAGGTTCGAGAAGTAATGAAAGTTTGGACTAGGAGGGTGTTACTAGTGACAGGGGCTGAGGTGTACACCTGCGAAACCACATGAGGAGATGAATGTACGATACTTATCCTGAAAAACAACATCCATCTACCCATTTATTCTGCCATGTGCAAATCTCAGCCCCTGTTACTAGTAACCTCCCGCCGATCTTAAATACTACATACTTTCCAACGACCCGAAATACACGGTTACAAGCTTTCGCTGACGTCGACTCCAGGTTCAGCTAGTTTCTACACTTCGTGTGATGCGTGTAAGACCTGTTCAGCAGAAGAAGTGTGTGCCTCCCGTTCTGCACGGGTCAACTTTAGCACGGCTACGGCAAGGGTGGACTGAAGTGTTCGCGTCTGCACTTCCCATGTGCTTTGAAGGGTAGGTGGACGTACAGGGTAAGAAGAAAGGTTTTCCGTATAAGAGGTTGCCGAATCGACTGTATCCCTAATCGTCGTGGTGGAATTGGCAAAACTTTGGCGCGAACCACGCGGTGCCAGATGTCTGGACTCGTGCGCCCATTGTTACTAATTGACGGGTCCATGCCCAAAGCAGGCTCTACTACACGAACGCATCGCGAAGGATAAAACCACTACGTTTGAGACCCACGATGCATTCAAACTTCTTCTGTTCGGCACGCGCTAAACTGACGCCGTCAAGCAGCCTTCGTGCCACATGCCACTCCTTACACGGATCAGATGTCAGTGGTTGTTTGCGTTGTATTGTGTCTAGAATACTGTTCCAGAAATGAGCGCTGAGATTCACACATCATCTCTTGCCATATAAAGTCGGGAAAGATTCTGGGTGAACCAGTACACCAAAACATCTCCGAGCATAATGCTCAGTTTTCTAGTGCCACATATGGCGAATATCGCGCGTAGCGATCTTCGGTGCAGTGGCGCCAAACATGTCGGGAGGCAACTGAGAGTATGAAGGGGCCAAGACAAGCGTATCCACGTGAGGGAAGCTATATGTCATCACGTGACATTGCGGTACGTAAGGTGAGATTCGGAACTGCAGTGTTCGCCACAATTTGCAGTACGAGCTTGATGTTTTACTAGGAGATAAACTGCGTGTAGCAGAAGCGGGCGTTCACTGCACGCAGCAGTTCAAAACATATATCTATAGGGAATCTGCGTCCATGCGAAAAACCCCCGTACTAAACGACCCCCACGTTTTGGAGTGGCACGGAAGTCAAAATTCCATAGCATTCCAGAATGTGCAGGATGTATGGAAGGTTTACTTTGCTACTGCACGCGGTGGACATCCGCATCAATTTCCGAAAACACAGAATTATACTCGGGCTTCCACCATGTGATCGCATCGGTCTAGTATTACTAGACTCGGACTTCCACCAAGTGGACGTCTGGGTGCAGTACTACTAGACTTGGACTTCCACCAATTGGATATCCAGGCCTATTAATACTGTGACTTGAACTGTACTTTTCGAAGTTCCTACCGTAGGAATACTAGCTGGTATACTACGGGCTGCGGACGTCAAAGATGCAGTTATACTGCGCAGCGTACTGCGGCGTGTGGAAGTGCATCCCTACTCTGTCGCCCTCTCTACCTCCAATGACCAACATTATCTGCATTGCATCGTAGACCACACATCTCGCCAGTCTTCAACGATGCCTCCCATCCCGCCCACCATCCCTTCCATTTTGCACACCACACCGCGCCATCACGCGCACTCCGTCATCCTCTGGACCTCCAACAGCCTACAATCCCCGCGTCGCATCGCATTCCACCTTCCACAGCCCGCACTCCCCGCATCACATCGCACACTACACGTCTCGCCACTCTTCAACGACGGCACCCATCCCGCCGACTATCCCTTCCATTTTGCACACCGCACCCCACCATGACCCGCAGTCCCCAACCCTCTCGACCTCCAGCAGCCCATACTCCTCTCGTTGTATCGCACCACAGCTCCAACAGCCTGCACTCCCCGCATGGCTTCGCACACCACAAGTCTCCCCACTCTTCGTCGACGCCTCCAATCCATCCTGGACTCTTTCCGCCCGTCCCGATACCTTTTTGAATACGCGCTGCCTACCTGTGCACGCCGTCGCATCACAAGGAAAACCCGTCGCTCAGTACTTTACATTGACGGTAGGGGACCTTTGCAGATCTGATAAGGTGGCGTCCCATGTTGAAGTGGTTAAAATAGGGCTTGCCGCAGGTTCTTGCGTTCCACAGTTTCGCCACCGTGCCTTGAAAATACTCTACATGAAAGTACCCTAGATCGTATGAAAATTTGAAAATCTTTCACTTAAGGATATTACAGTATCACTGCTTTTCGATTCACACCTCTCGTCGTAGTATCCGTCAGCAAATGCATGATTTTCTCTTCTCGACACGGCCAATAGCGTGCGTGTGTGTACAATGACAAGCCCTATCCTACACCTTCACCACTCCTGCGTGCGCGAGACCTGTATTGTGTTTCGTGAAAGCGGGAGTGCTCTCGGCCGGAACTACCGTTTTGTACTTATTGAAAGCAAGCAGATAGGTCCACCCATGGAAAACATTCTGCGTAGCCGTTCTCCGACCCCTCCTGCTGCCCCGTCTTCTTCCAGTGGTTTTTGCCGGCCGTCAACATACCCCGCGAATCTCGTCACTGCATCTACTCGTCTTCCGACGCATACTCCCTTTCCAGTGAAGAGAAACAGTGTCACTTCCGAACACACCGACCACCCGAACTCGTCGCTACTTCTCCGCACGGTTCACCGATACCAGAACCTCCTGTCCACTACGATGATAACGTTCTTTGTGATGACTTGTCGGGACCTCTGCTTTCCTTGCTCCTTTTCCTGTGTCACCCTGATGCAGAACCGACCATGAATAAGACCAACCACCTCATGCAATCTATCGCAGTTTCCACTACCGAAGTACAGAGGACTGCCGGCCCGCGCACGGTTAACGAGATCGTTTCCATCCGGAGGGGTCCGACTTCTCTCTCGCAGGTTTCGGAGACCGCACTCGCTCCTCAAAAGAGTTTCGCTCCCATACACTCGTTGTTGTCGAGGAGCGGCTTCATCACGAGGGCCTCTCCGCAACTCGTGTGCTCGACCGAAGCGGTACGTCCTTCGGAACTACCTCCTGCTAGGACTCTGTCTAGATCCTGCGAAAGCAAGTAGCGCACGCTAACACAGAGTCTTGCTACTTCTGCCATTGTGGTGACCTCCCGCTGAGCAACATGCATCTCTTCGCGCATCCCGTGCCGACTGACGCGCTCCGACAGGTTTGTCAAGACCTCAAGGAAGAAGTCATCGGTAGCGAGCCCGGGGGTGTCATCTGGGA
>JAUKWC010051163.1:0-90730 GCA_032356245.1 Endocladia muricata | reverse complement strand
GCGTTCAACGGTATGCCTCAGCTAGTGCAGGACACAATCGCCATAATGGCGCTACTCGCACCAACGGTTATCGCAGGATCACTAGCGCTTAAGGGATTGGTTGCGATCCTTGGCTTCATGCTACCCGCCACCGTGGCCAACGCCGCCGCCGGTGGTGCCTTGTCAGCTAGCTTGCTTGGAATGGGTGCAGCGGGCCGTACAGCGGGGGCAGGACTTGCCGTGGCACGCCTAGGCCTAACGGCGCTGATGGGGCCTGTAGGCATCGCTATAGCCGCCGTGACAGCGGGTTCTATCGCCCTTGCCTATGCGCTACGCGACAACGGGGCCACAGTAGATGAACTTGACACCGCATTGGGTCAGGCTGAGTCATCCATGGACGCCTTCGCTATCGCCAGCCAAAAGGCCGCCGAAGAACAAGGAGGACTACGAGCGGGTATCTCCGCAGCAACCGAAGAGATGTTGAGGCAGTCACGCGCCGCACTACAATCTGTTCGTGAGGACCTTGAAACCGGCCTAGCGGGAACCTTGCGCATGCGCGTTGAGGACGGCGACGCCAAACGGGTCATAGGCCAGATCAAGCACAGTCTTGAGGAGCTAGAAATCAAGGCCGAGCTAAACCCGAATTTGGACGGGTATCAAGAGGTGATCAACGGGCTGTCAGGGCTGGTTGACGGCACCACCTCATTTGATCAGTTCCGAGATACCTTCCAGTCGATCATAGGCGTGGGTGACGAAGCCCTGCAGCTTATCATGGACTACCGCAATGGCTTCGAGGACGGTGGTGTAGACGTAGAGGCACTGACCCGCCTTATCAAATACGCACAGACCACCGGTGAGTTCGCAGAAGAGCTAGAGCATATCAAGAAAATGTCGGACGCAGGTATGACCGACGCCGCCCTATTGGGTATATCTGACCTTGCGAGTGAGATGGAGGACGCCGTAGCGGTATCCGAGGACTTGCGAGATATCCTTCCCGAGGCCTTCATTGAGATATTGGAAAGCGCCGCTGATGCAGAGGTGAAATTAGCCGCTGTATACGCCGAGCTACAGGGGAACCACGACCTAGCCAAAAAGATCATATCCACGGGGAACCCTTTCGCTGAAATGACTGACGGCGCAAATGCCCTCAAGATAGCTGTTGACAGTGCTAACACCAAGATGATGGAGGCCTACAAACAGTATGGTCAGTTGCGCGAGCAGGGCCGTCAGATGCACGACGTACCGCTGAACGAAGCGGCTAACCGTGGTATGCTAGACCTTATCGCTGCAGCCGAGGGCACAGACAAAGGCGACGGGTATAACGAGACCTTGGACTATGGGCGCTGGACCGGCGGAGACGTTGATCTAATCAACATGACGATCAAACAGGTCCTTGAGCTACAGAGCAAAATGAGGACACCCGCAAACCGCGCGCTCTACGGTGACGGCAAGGGTTCTTCAGCCGTAGGCCGCTACCAGATTGTCAGCACCACACTACGCAGCCTTGTCGATGACCTAGGCCTCAGCGGGAACGAGAGATTTGATAGCTCAATGCAGGACCGCATGGCTATGGAACTTCTACGCCGTCGTGAAGGGCAAGGCGTAGAAGGTCTACGCAACGAATGGGAAGGCTTCAACCGCGTCAGTGACTCCACGCTACGGCGCGGCATGATGTCTACTGAGGTAAGTGCCGTTGACAGCGGAGTGGCCCGTCAGCAAGCCGAGGACAAACGTGAGCAGATACAGCTAAACGAGGAGAGCTTGCGTCAGATGAAGGAGGAGGCCGAGGCACGCGCTGACCTGCTTGAAGCTGGTGAGACCAGCATATCCGCAGCGCAACTCGAACTAGATATGATCGGTAAGACGACAGCCGCTCAAGCGGCCATGCGTGCCGAGTATGAGTTGTTGGCACAGGCCAAGCGTGACGGGATCAACGTTGACGAGGTTATCTCGGGCCGGAACGTAACCTATCGTCAGGAGATTGAGGCAACCGCTGAGGCACTAGGCCGACTAGCTGTGCAAGAGGAGCGGGCGGGCCAAGCTGCAGAAGCCGCCGCCGCTCAAAAGGAGTTCTACAACAGTCAGCAACAACAGTTCGAGGAAGGTATCACCAGCGCTATTATCCAAGGAGGTAGCCTAATAGACGTCCTTGGGCGTGTGGCCGAAAGCTTTGCGCAGGCGGCTCTACAGGCGGCCCTATTCGGTAGCGGTCCAGCGGGCGGCGGCGGTGGGGGTCTGTTTAGCGGATTGTTCGGATCGCTATTCGGCGGGGCCTCCAAGATACTAGGCGGCGCAACTACCGCCAACGCTAAAGGTAACGTATTCACACAGAGCGCAACGGTACCTATGGCCATGTTCGCTGAGGCGGGCGCTGAGGCGCTTATGCCCCTGACACGGACGGGTGACGGTACGTTGGGCGTTAAGGCTCTAGGGGCCTCCGCACCGGGTGCGGGGATGAATATAAACTACAGCCCTACGTTCATATTCCAAGACGGGTCATCGACGCAATCTGAGGGTAGTGGTGCGGATAACGACAGCTTCTCTCGTATGCTAGACGCAGAGGTAACCGCCAAGGTCAACGAGATATTGATACGTGAGAGCAAGCCGGGAGGCATGCTTAACTCAAACGCAAAACCATACGGGAGCTAACTAATGCCTCTTAACACATTCCCTGATAATCCTTTGCCTGATTTACCGGTGTCGCAGGACTTTGAATACCTCACCAAGGAAACCGACTTTGGCGACGGGTATACGATAGTAGCCCTTGACGGGATCAACGCCAAGAAAAGCAAAGTTGATCTCACTTGGACGAACATCACGCTGGCAGAGATGACCGTGTTGAAAGAGTTCTTGGATGCACACGTCCCCGCTACCCCTTTCCTTTACACGGCCCCTGATGGTATACAGTCCACATACCTATGCAAGTCATGGAGCTTGCGCGAAACCAGCTACAGGAGATATGCAGTACAAGCGCCTCTTGAGCAAACCCACGGAGCTTAACCATGGCGGCCATAGACAAGCATACCCTCAGTCTTACACCGGGCGCACGCATAGAACTTTACGACTTTGATATGAGCAGTAAGGACGCAGGGTGGTTGCGGTTCACCAGCGCACGCGAAAGCCTCACCCCTGCTAACATGTTTAGGTTTACGGACGTGACTACAGCGCTATCCTCGTCTATCCACACCTATCTACCGGAGGCCCTTTCTGTAGGGGATAGGGTGTACATAGAGGCCTTCATCCGTAAAGACGATCCACAGACAACCATGGCGTGGCAGTTGGAGCCTGACGGGCGAGGATACGTTCCCGCTAACAAGGTGATGTTCGACCTATCTCAAATGGATCACACGGTTATTCGTATAGGCGCATCCGAGAGTGCGTCTAACAGCATCACCATAGCACATGAGTTCTTCTATATATCCAGCGCGTTCACGATCACTGAGAGTTTCACCAACCCCACACTGACCATATATCCTAGCCACAACCCGACACAGTCAGGTAATACGGCTAACGCTACCTCCATAGGTAGCCTTGACATGTTCGGGTTGCAGGTGTTCGTTGAGCAGGAGGGTGTTAAGCGCCCTATCATGTTTACGAGGGACCTGTCTAAGTGGGAGCTATCCGCAGGGATCACGGTACCTGCCGAAGTCCCTAACTCCTATGAGGCCGTAAAGGTTCCCGTTTGGCAGGGGAACGCTTACACTCCCATACCTATTCAGGCCGAGGGGTTCGAGAAAACCGGAACGGGACCTTTCCCTAGACCTCGTATATCCATATCGAACATTACAGGGGCCGGTTCCCAGTTTATGCAGACGTATGGGGATATTCGCGGGCTACCCGTCACCCGTACACGCCTATACGCTGAAAGCCTAGACAACGGTAGCGATCCTGACCCTTCCGCGTTCTATGCCCCCGACGTATTCTATATCAACCGGCGTAGCAGAGAGGACGGGGATATCCTTGAGCTTGAGCTATCCAGTAAAATGGACCAACACGGCGTACTGCTCCCACGTCGTCAAATATTGCGTGACGTGTGCCCTTGGAAGTACCGTTCGTGGGTTCCTGACGATAGTGACTCGGGGGGTTCCTTCCACTACGCGGGAGCAGAGGACGGGTGCCCGTACACGAATGCAGCCATGTTCGATATTAACGGTGACGCCGTAACCAACCCGGAGGAAGACAAATGTTCGCATCAATTGACCACGGGGTGCAGAGCGCGCTACTCGACAAACGAAGCACTGCCCTTCGGGGGCTTCCCAATGGTGGGACGTTTCAGCACCTAACCGAGGACGTCAGGGACCAATGTATTGCACACGCCTTTGATGTATGGCCCACAGAAGCCGTAGGGGCCGCCGTAGAGGGGCGAGACGGGTCTATAACGTATGTGCGGCTATCAAACCTACACCCTGCCCCTGAGGAGCATTTCAGGGCCTCTGAGGTGGAGGTTCTGCAGGCCATAGGCGACGGGGTTCTAATAGGCATACATCATAGCCACCCGAGAGCGTGCCCTCACACGGGCGTGGGTCTATGCCCTAGCGCTGACGACATGAGCACGCAGCAATCTTGGATGGTCCCGTTTTATGTGACCGCCTTGTCCAAGAAGAAAACGTATATGGACTTTTTCGGGTGGGGTGATCAGCTTCCGCCGGAGGAGTTACTACACAGGCAGTTTAGGAGCGGTGTCAATGATTGCTTTTCGCTGGTGCGTCACGGCACCTTCAAACTTACCGGCGTCGTACTACCTGACGGACCACGGGACCTTAATTGGTGGGATAGCCCACAAGGCGGAAACCCCATCATGGACAACTTGTCTGACAAGGGTTTTGAGAAGGTTAGCATGGCCGACGCGCGCGTAGGGGACGCTATACTGATATCCATAGCTAAGGGCATCGTAATGCATTGTGGATTATACGTCGGCAATGACTTGTTCTTGCATCATCTTTACGGGAGACTGTCCTCAGTTGATCCGTTACCCCAATGGCGAAATCACGTCAAAGCAATAGTCCGATACCGCACCGGGTGCGGAGAAAGAGATAGCCCATGAGCGCCGCCACCCTCAGAACCGTAACGCTATACGGTCACCTAGCCGAAGGCATAGGCAAAGATATAAAACTCGCGTTCACCTCACCGGCGCGGGCTTTACGTCTTTTAGAGCTTAACTTCCCCGGGTTCATGATACGGTTTAAAGAGGGGTATTACCGTTTCGCACGCCGCCTCCCTGACGGAACTATTAGGGGCATTCCAGTTGACGCGTTCACGCGTGGGTTCAGCGGGGACCTAGTTATCGTTCCTCTAACGCGCGGTGCGTCAGGGAAGAAGAAAGGACTTATAGGCGTGGTCTTGGGAGCCATCATTGTGGGGGCGGCGTTCTTCTTCTCGGGCGGTACGCTGGCCACCGCTCTACCGGGACTGCTAGGGGCTAAGGCAGGCCTTACGTATGGCACTATCGCTAAGCTAGGTTTGGCTATGGCTTTGACCGGCGTTAGCACCGTACTCGCTCCCGATATATCAGGACAATCCGAAGGTGAGGATATCCGAAGTTTTGTATTCAACGGCGTGCGGAACCTAAGCAACAACGGGGGCGTTATGCCGCTGGTATACGGAACGCATCTAGCGGATACCCACACAGTGAGCGCATCATTGGACGTTGAGATGTTGCTAGGAGGCTTCGCCCTTAGCACGTTGGAACCAACGTTCAACATATCCCTTGAGCGGGAACTGGTGGTGGTGCGTATGTCCGATATAGTTAACGCACCCTCAGGAGCCACTATCTCAGAAGTTGACGGGGTATCTACAGCATCCCAGAGCAGCTTCGCAATCGACAATCTACAGATCACCTATATGCCCGCCACCGCAGGCGTAGAAGGGGGCTACGACTACCTAGTGTTGAACTACCCATCACCCGATTACGCGCGTGACTTAGTGATATCGGTAGACTTCAAAGTAGTCAAAAATAGCACAACTTTCTCAGGGTCATTTGACGTTGAGGTTGACACACCCGCAGTTACAGGAAGTCTAGGCCCATGACCGTTCATAACAAAACATTCAAACGTCTAGCTCTACAAGGTTCTGGCGGGGCCAAGGGCGCATCCGGTCCTCCCGTTGAGGCTGAGGATACGCTGCAGAGCAACCATGTTATTCGCACGGTAGAGGTCCTAGGCGAAGGGCCTATACACAGCATTGTTGAGGTGTACCTAAATGAGGTAGCCCTACTAGATGACAACGGGGACCCCAACTTTGAGGGGGTTGAGGTGCTAGAGCGTCTCGGGACACCGGACCAGCAGCCTGTAGACGGTTTTTCAGACAGCGGCGCTGAGACGTTAGTGGACACACAGGTAACTACGTCTATACCCGTGCTTCGGACCATCACCAATTCCAACACTGACGCATGTAAGATCGTGATCAAGTTACCTAGCCTCTTCGAGTATAAAGAGAACGGGGACCTGACAGGGCAAGACGTGTCGTACAACGTGCAATACCGCCCAACGGGAGGCTCATGGATCGACATTGCTGACAGTCCTTTTGAGCTTGAAGACGAGAAGGCAGCTAGCGCAGTCTTTCTACAGCACCGGTTTAACCTGACAGGCTCCGCCCCGTGGGATATCCGAGTGGTGCGTATTACCGACGACAACGAGGACAACTCCAAGCTGCAGAATGATACATACTTCTACAGCTACGAGGAGATCATAAACCAAAAGTTCACGTATCGAAACACCGCGTACATGACGTTCAAAGCCGACGCGCAACAGTTCGGAGATCGTATCCCCTCAAGGGCCGCGCTGGTGAAAGGATTGATATGTCAGGTACCCTCAAACTTCGATACTGATACACGCCAGTACACAGGGATATGGGACGGAACGTTCAAAGATGAATGGACCGATTGCCCCGCATGGTGTACCCGCGACTTGATCGTCAAGGCTCGTTATGGCCTAGGCGACTATATCGACCAAAGCTTGCTAGACGACACAACGCTATACACCATATCACAGTACTGCGCAGCGCAGGTGGACAACGGCGACGGGGGCACAGAGCACCGCTTTACGTTCAACGCGTATATAGGATCACGGCAACAAGCGTTCGATATGATCAACGCATTCGTATCCGTCTTTAGGGGCATGGCTTATTGGTCCTTGGGTTTGGTCATGTTCACCCAAGATAGGCCTACCGATCCCATCCTCAACGTGACCCGTGCAAACACTGTGTCCGGTGAGTTCGGTTACGAGGGCGTCGGCCTTAACAGCGTGCACAACCGTATCAACGTGACGTGGAACGACCCAGAGAACTTCTATAAAGCTGACGTAGTGCCTGTGGACGACCCTGACCACATCCTAGAATACGGATTGCGCAGTAAGGATATCGTCGCGTTTGGATGTACCAGCAAGTCACAGGCTATCCGAGCGGGCCGGTGGGTTCTATACACAGAGCGTATGGAGGCGGACACAGCCACCTATGTAGCCGGTCCAGATCACGTGGATATCGTACCCGGTAGCGTGGTTCGTCTTGCTGACCCTAGAACAATGGGGCGGCAATACGGTGGCCGCGTACTCTCTTACAGCGGGACAACAATCACCCTTGACCGTGAGGTAGTTCTAGAAGCTAACGAGACTTATGAGCTTAGCGTAGTGGACGAGAACCGTGTGCTGCACTACCGCACGGTCACCACCGCACCCGGTGCGGAGAGCGTCCTCACGGTTGACGCTGTGCTACCCGTTCTACCAAGAAACCCCAAGGAAAGCGTATGGACCCTTAGCCGCACCATAGGCATTCAAACGCCCTTGTATCGCGTACTAGCTAATCAGGAGATAGGACCACACCAATACAGGATTACAGCGCTGTTCCATGATCCTGACAAGTATGCCTTGGTAGAGGGCGGGTACAATATCCCATTCGTTCCAGAGCCTCTTCTACCTACAGGGCCATTACCGGCACCTTTCGACTTGAGAGCTATGGAGCAAACTACCGATAAGTGGGGCGCGGAAAGCACGTCGTCGCTGTACATCACCATGATACGACCACCGGACCCACGTATTCGCGGGATAGAACTGCAGTACCGCAGACGTGGCCAAACATGGAACCGTGTAGACCTACGCATGAACACAAGTCATGTGCTAGATAGTGTGGTAGTAGATCGTCACCAAGTACGGGCGCGTACATATGACACACTCGGGAATAATTCAGGGTGGTCACGCGTGTTCAACCGTGACGTAACCGGCACCCCCATAAATCCTAGCGTACCCGTTACGGGTGTAACAGCCGCAACCATCACCGCAGGCTTCCAGCAACTAGCCATTGACTGGGCAAACCCTTCATTGCCCAACTTCCAGCATGTTGAGGTCTGGACCAACACCGTCAGCAACTTTGGCACGGCCACACGTGTAGCTCAAATATCAGGGGACGCCTACGATATCACAGGCCTCCCTAACGGGGCTACCCGTCACGTGTGGTTAGTGGTCATAACGTACAACCAAGCGCAGACCAACTCACTAGAGACTTACGTGGGGAGCGGAACTACCACCCAAATCAACAGTGCCGACCTATCAAGCGCCATTACCAATTCTATCACTACAGCGCAGAGCACTGCCACCGCCGCCGGTGTAGCCGCCGCCACAGCCTCAAACGAGGCAAGCCAAGTACAGACAAACCTAGACAACGAGGTTGCCAACCTGCAGATAGACTACACGGCTACACAGACAGCCGCGTCAAACGCGCAAGCCGCTAGAGATCAAGCTATCGCTGCAAGGGATTTAGCGCAGGGTTACCAAAATGCGGCATCTACCGCACAGACGGGAGCGGAAACAGCAAGCTCGCAAGCGCAGACGGCTAGAACTCAAGCGCAGTCGGCGCAGTCGGACGCTGAGGACGCACGTGACCTAGCTGAGAACCATGCAGACGCGGCGGCGGTCAGTGAAAGCAACTCAGCCTCCTCAGCAGTCACCGCAGGGACGGCGAGGGATAGCGCGGTCAGCGCTGCAGGTCAGGCCAGCAGTTCTGCGTCGGCAGCTTCCACCAGCGAGAGCAACGCGGCGACCTACCGAAGCGACGCACTATCCGCAGCCTCCGCCTCACAGGCTAGCAGTGTGGCTTCTGAGGCGTGGCGCGACGGTTCCCAGTACTTTAGAAACGAGGCCAATACCTCCGCAACAGCAGCGGCTAGCAGTGCGACAAGTGCCGCCGCTAGCGATACCTCAGCAGGGCAAAACGCTAGTACTGCAAACACGAACAGGGTAGCCGCTGAGACCGCTCGGGCTAGTGCCGAGGGCCACGCAACGAGTGCCGCCACGTCAGCTACAACCGCCACGTCAGCAGCTTCTCAAGCCAGCGTAAGCGAAGGCGTATCTGTGAGCACGGTCTCTAAGACTTTGCCGAGTGACTTCACGGAGGACGGAACCTTCTGGACAAAGACGGTTACCGGCCTGACCCTAAACGGCCTACCTTTGGAACCTGAGTGGACATTCCACGATACATCCGATGGTAGGACCATGCGGGGGGATACTAACGCTATTGATATTGTGATAGCCGGTACACGCGCCTACATAGCCACCAAGCCATTCAGGGACTACCGTATTACCTTGCGGGCAAGACAGCTTTCAGGGGCGCTCACAAACGATATGGTTCTGCAGCTACGTAGCATTGACGACGGGCAGATATACAACGCGGGGAATAGCTCAGCGATATCGGTCATACACACGGCGCTTAACCAGACAACAGAGTTCGTATTGAACCACAACACGGGGGCCAACCCATCGCCTTTCGTGCGCCCCCTGTTTTACATACGATCATCGGTGGAGGCTGGACACACCCACGAGATACTCAGCTTAGACTTTGAGGATGTTACCAGTCAGCTATCGGGAGAAGCATCCGCAGCGGCGGCGGCCACATCCGCATCCAACGCGTCCGCAAGTGAGACCAGCGCAAGTCAAGACGCTAACGCGGCGGCGTCATCCGCCACCTCAGCCTCAACATCTCAGGGGCAGGCGTTAACCTACCGTAATGAGGCAGCGGCCTCCGCAACCTCTGCGTCAGGATCAGCGACCACAGCCACCACCCAAGCGGGTCTATCGGCCACGGCAAGGAACGCCTCACAGGCATGGCGCGACGGGTCGGAGTACTTTAGAAACGAGTCCGCAACGTCAGCCACTTCAGCGGCAACAAGTGCCACTAACGCATCGGCGTCAGCGACAACAGCGGGGCAGCAAGCTACCATAGCTAGCACTGAAAGACTGAGCGCTGAAACCGCTTCGGGGAACTCTAGCGCCTCTGCAGGGGCGGCGGCAACCAGTGCCTCCAACGCTCTAGGATCGGCTCAGTCAGCGGCTACGTCGGAGGAGGTAACAGCAGAGATAGTCAGGGACCTACTACCCTACACCTTTGGACAGGATGGTCTGTACTGGACGGCCAACGTACAAGCATCGCCAGATGCAACCTCACCCCTAACAGCTAGTTGGGTATCCTACGCTCCCGCCGATAACCGCTCAGCGGACGTATCGGGTGCAGGCTCTTCGCGGGTGTTCGGCTCACGTGGTGTAGTACCCACAGAGACGGGGAGAACCTACCGATTAACTGTAGAGGTTATGCAGACGCAGGGTACCCTTAGCGGGTTCCCTTTAACACTATGGCACCGTAGACTAGACGAGGACTATAGCGACTTCGTAGATGTGTTTTCATCCTATGCCATGACGGCTATGAGCACTTGGGAAACACACGTTAGAGAGTATACCAACACGGGCCACTCATACACAAACCTACGCGCTATGGTTAGCCTTAACTCTAACGCCGTCACCGGTGACGTATTCAGGATACGCACAGTCAGGCTTGAGGACGTCACTGACGAGGTTCTTGGGCAGGCAAACGCAGCGGCGGCGGCCACTTCGGCATCCAACGCAGCGGCGAGTGAAACGGCGGCGGGTCAGCAGGCATCCGCTTCACAGCAGAGTGCCACCGCAGCGCAAACGTCGCAGGGATCAGCGTCAACGTCAGCGAGCAACGCGTCTACATCAGCTAGCAATGCGTCAACGTCGGCCACTGACGCCGCCTCTTCTGAAACGGGTGCAGCTACATCCGAAACTAACGCGGCAAACTCAGCGTCCAGCGCAGCGGGATCAGCTAACACGGCAACGTCCCAAGCTAGCCTTGCTACCACCGCTAAGAACAGCGCACAGAGCGACGCCACGAGCGCGTCACAGAGTGCGTCAGCGGCGGCCACGTCTAGCAGCAACGCCTCTGGTTTCGCATCCACGGCACAGACGCAGGCGAGCTTAGCCACCACGGCTAAAAACAATGCCGAGACCGCAGAAGGGAACGCGTCCCAAAGTGCATCGGCGGCGGCGGCATCTAGCAGCACAGCGGAGGGCTTCTCTACTTCAGCGTCCACAAGTGCCGAGCTAGCCGCACGCGTGGGTCCCAACGGTACGGGCGTCCTAGATGACCCTTATTTCGACAAGTACAATCTAGGCACATGGGCGAGTTGGGGCACCGCAGCCTCTACGTATACGGAGGACAATCAACACTACCCTACGGGAAAGACTATAGGATACAATATTGCAGCGGACACAACAGCGGGCCACTCGCTATACTCGTCTAATTGGTGGTCAGGACCAGAGGGCCTAGACGCGTATGTTGTTGAGCTTGACTTCACTCTATGGTCTGGATCGCATCTATCCGCAGGTGTTGTTATAGATTGGAACTACGACAACGCTAACGTTCGCAGAAGTATAAGTATTGACGCAATGGCACGAGAGGCCCCTATCATAGGGAAACGCACCACAGTGTCAGGCGTCATCTACAGGAACTTCACAGCTACCGGCACATACCAAAGTCACGACATATGGGTCATGGCTGGTGGCCCCTCGTTCTTCGGTGAGACCTGCCCCGCGCGCAACATACGTTTTCACCGTGTGTTCGTACGCCCCGCAACGAGTGAAGAGTTAGGGCTAGGGGAGGTAGGAGCACAGCTAAGCGCGACAGTAGCTACAGAAGCCGCCGCACGCGCCACAGACGTAGCCGCCCTTACATCCACACAGACCACGCAAGCGTCAACTATAGGTACCCTCAGCGCTACGGTAGGCACGCAGGGCGCAACTCTGGCCACCTTGTCAGGTGTTGTGCAAGCGTCTACCGGTATATCTGCAGTGACCCAAACAGAGGGAGGGGTGACCAGCGTTGCCAGCCTACGGTTAACCAGCTACGCAGACCCCGACGGGTCTATTGGGTCGGTCATCCAAATGGACGCTGACAACACGATTGTAAACGGCACTATGTCTGTAGACAAACTAGTGTCGGCACCGGGCGGCGGAAACCAAGTACAGAATTCACGCTTTGAAGCTGGCTTAGCCAACTGGATCAGAGCGGGTACAGGTACGTCACACGTCAGCACGGTATCAGAAATAAGGGAGGCGGGAACCACATGGTCTGGCACAGACTACCCTACACTCATGATGTACCAAACCGACGCAGCGACGGGGGGCTACAGTGAGGTACGTTGCGCTAGTATGTCCACGGATGGGACCTACGACAATCGTGGCTTCCCCGTCGAAGAAGGCAAATGGTACGGCGTAGGGGTGCAGGCCAGCACGCACCGTTGTAGCGGGGTAGTTTATATATTTTGGAGAGACGCCAACGGGGGTTACCTATCCGCTACGAGCGGCGCTATAGCAAACAATGTAGTAGGGTCGTCAGACAACCCCGAGGCATGGGATGTGTATTGGGCACATGGGGAAGCTCCGGCAGGTGCGGTCTATGGTCAGGTAGCCATTAGAAAGCAACCCACTAACACCGGAACGACCAGCTTCGTGTTTATCCACAAGCCCTTCACGTTTGTGTCGCATGAGTTCGCCACACAGCCCCCAGAATGGTCCCCTGCAGGCGTTACTGCAGTGCACGGGGGGCAAGTGGTCACCGATACGATCTTAGCCTCAGCGGTGAACACCGTTAGCTTCAACGCGGCGGGGCTAGCGGTGTTCGGTAATGCCATGCAATCGAGTAACTTTAACGGCACCGTGAACTCTGCAGGTGACCTAACCTCCGAGGGTACTACCGGATGGGCGATAGGTGCCTCAGGGGAGGCGGTGTTTAACGGGCTAGTAGTCAGATCATGGGTGGAGGTCGGCGCGGTATCCGACGGGGTTACCTATACACAGCCCTCGCCTTCTGGGGTAGCAAATGGCGGCAACGTTACTTGGCAGACCTTGGGACCTTTGGAGCTAGGAACGTTTTGGCAGATCGCAGTACAGTTCAAGTCACGTATACGTAGAAAGTATGGTGTCTACTACAGCAACAAATCGGGTACGGGGTACCACCTACGCTATGAGCGCACCTCATGTGTCTTGCAGTGGAGGACTAAAGAGCCAGGATCAGGGACCTTCTCTTCGTGGTCCAACTTGCACAACTTCGGGAGGAACAATAGTGTGGGAACATCCTATGCCACTTACGAAACGGTGGTGTCTAAAATGGGAGTTTATGACGACGTTGAGTTACGAATGTATGTCACCCTAGAAGACTATAGCGAAGGCGGCACACAGAACGCTGACCCGGGTGATATATACTACTCCAACTTTGACGATGTAACACTTGTAGCAAGGGCGCTAGTAAGATGACCACAGCATATGTACTGACAGACGAGACAGGGGTCTATGTGGAGGGAGGGGGCTACGCGTCGTTTCCCCCTGTGGAGGCCGTGACACTATCTACCGGCCTTAGGCCCTCCGACTTCTTCGGGCACATGATGGTCGAGGGCGTGCTCACGCCTAGGCTACGCGTCTCCGCACCGGTGCGGACGGTTGAGGGCTACGAATTATACGCCGTGCCTATGGGGTCGCGTGTGCTAGTTCACGATTTAGATGGTGAGGAGGATATGGCGGATGTGCCAATCACCGAGGACACTCCCGTGTTCACTATATCGTTACCTGACGAAGGGCGGTACAACATAGAGATTATGGCTCCGCTACCCTACCTACCAACTAAGTATATCGTGGAGGTTCAAAATGATTGAGTTACGTCGCAGTACCAGTAGCCTTTCGAAGTCACTTGACACTGTGAAGACTAACGCCATTAACGAGGCTAACACGGCAACGGACACCCTCCGTAGGAAGTTCATAACGCCCATAGCAGGGCAAGATATGATATACCTGTCCAAAGAACAGGAGGCCTCAAAATACCTAGCGTTGGAGGAAGAGCCTGAGGAGCTAACGGAGTACCCGTTTATAGCGGCTGAGATAGGGTCAACTGGGGACACCGCGTATCAGGTGGCCTATATCTACGCCTACCGAGCGACGCAATGGCGTATGTTGGGAGCGATGATTGAACGATTGCGCGCCACTGTAATGGACGGTATTTACAAGGCGGTTACTGAGGCTGACGTAGCGCTGGCCCTCAAAGAATTTATAGAAGACTTGGGAGAATTAGGATGATCGTATACTCTGTACATACCATGCACGATTTAAGGCATCGCCTAAGGGAGCTTGGGGCCATAGCCCCTAAACGAGAGTTTATTGAATACCGCGAGCGTCTAAAGGTCATGACCTCCATGGGGATGCACTGCATTATCGCTGAGGACGCCGGTGAGATCGTTGGGTCGATAGGTTACATGCCCGAGGAAGGCCGAACAGGTTGGACTGATAACGAGAAGCTACAGGACGCCACCATACGGGCGGGGGTACACCCCAGCACGGTTCAGGTACGCTCACTGATATACGTTACACCCACGCACCAAGGGCGCGGTATAGGTGACGAGCTAGAGCGGTGGGCCAATAAAATATCCCGAGACTTAGGGTTCAAATACCGTGCCGCTTTTGCCTACGATACCCATGAGATTTTTAGATGGATACACCGCCATGGTAATGCTATTACACTAGACACAGACGACCCGTCGGGAACCGGCCTACCCGTGTCCCTAATACCTATAGACAAACCATAACCAAGGAGACCACCAATGTCTAAAGAAGCAGCCGCCAAGAAAGCCACCATGACCACCGCAGATATCGAAGTTATTGACGATATGATGGCGCGGATCAAGGAACTTCCAGACGCCACAACCGACGCACGGCCTATCCCGTTGAACCATCACAAGCTGACTGCCTTGTCCGCACTGGACAACGCACAAGCCTCACTGGCCACACTTATCAAGCTGTCCCGAGACTGACCCTACCAACCCTCCGCACCCGGTGCGGGGGGAACGGTTTTTACGCTGTGGTGACGTTTCCCGTCCTGAGTGTATATTGAGGTAACGATCAGCAATACCGGAGACAGTAATGAATACCTCTAACCCCTTCAACAAAACGGGGCCTCTGAGCGACGAGGAGGCAGACTTCATACGCCACTATATTCAACAGGCCACGGCGGATCACGTACCGGCTGACAAGCTGCGCCCATTGGTGGCTATATCGCCTCAGCTTGTAGCTGTGGCCACCTCCATGGGTTCCGGTGATGACATAGCCAATAACCGTAAAAAGGTTGAGGGTTTACTATATGGAAACCGGAGTGCTATCCTCACGGCCACAGCAGACTTATTCATAAACAGTAAGCGTTTTACGTTTGTGATGGTATCACTCGCAGCGTTCGGCGGGGCCGCAGCGTTGTTTCTTGAACTATTCCCCGCGTACTTGAAATGACGCGGCAACGGGGAGCAAATATGTCACTAGGTCAATATATCCTGTTTGGGAGTTTGTCCCTATTCATGGGATACTCCGCCGTAAACACGGTCAGCGAGGTTCTGCCCATAGCCGTAGACCCTCGCCCATTACGAGAGGTATCTGTGCACCAGCTAGACCTACCCGTTCAGGGCCTATCCGCCACCGTAGAGATGCACACGGACGGATGGACTAAGTACACTACAAACGTGCTATACTATGACCGACCGCTAGATGCCCGATGGACAGTTGTGATAGTAGCCCCCGATGGTAAACGCGTTTGCGCCGGTTACGGGGATAGTCAGTACAACGAAAGCAACGAAGGGTCTAAGGTGTGGACTTCTGATTACTTCACCGGCGACGATTGCCCCGAGATGATACCTTTCGGCTCACGCGGAACGGTAACCTACACACCAAGAGACCCGCACTTCCTCCCCTACATTCTGGACTTCGTAGTCACCGCCACCCGAGAGGGTCGCGAGGACTACGACCTTATCGAAGGATAGACTAACCATGATGACATTCTCAGGACAAGGCCGTGTACTAGAGAGTCTAGACATATCCTACATAGGACACAGTATAGGGGTAGGCGAAGATCACCTACATGCTGTTATGGAGGTTGAGACCCTTGGCGGTGGCTTCTTCGCAGACGGCTCAATCAAAATGCTACCGGAGCCACACGTGTTCTACCGTGAGCTTGGGGAAGGCCCTAAGCGTGATCGTGCTGTACGCGAAGGTCTGGCATACAAGCGTTGGGGTTCCAAGCCATACCCAAAATCCTCAGGTGAGCGATACCGCCGTCTAAAAGCCATGATGGACATTGACCTAGACGCGGCCTTGCGCTCGTGCTCTTGGGGACTTGGGCAGATTATGGGCTTCAATTGCAAACTCGCAGGCTACCCAACCGCTGAAGCTATGGTTCGTGACTTCACTGACGACGAAGATCGCCACTTGCAAGCCATGGTCAACTTCATCGTATCGGCTGGCCTTGACGATGACCTACGTCGCCAAGATTGGAGCGGCTTCGCCCGTGGGTACAATGGGTCAGCCTACCGTAAGAATGGGTACCATACTAAGCTAGCACGCGCGTTCGCACGTTGGCAGACGATCCCCGACACACCCTTCGAGATTGACCGCCGTGAAGTCGATCCCAACCCCGAGGCGGTACCGGCTAGCCACATGGGTGACCGTCCAACGCTGTACCTTGGCATGCGACACTCCGTCCTCGTGGCTGACTACCAGACCATCCTGTCAGGTATGGGTTATCACTTGGGTAAGATTGACGGCCACATGGGCACAACCACCAAAGCGGCTACAATGGCTTTCCAAAGTAACATGGGTCTACACCCTACTGACGGCGTGGTGGGTACTGATACATGGGCCGCCCTTTATGAGGCCGTGTCGTCAGGTCATACCAGCCCCGTGTCGCAGGCCCGTAAAGAGGCCACAGTGGCCGACGTCCGTGCTGAGGGGTCAGCTACCATCAAAGAGGCAGACGACGCACAGGCGGGCGCGGGAGCGGGTCTGACGGCCCTTGTGGGCGGTGCCAGTGTAGACGCGGTACTGAGCAAGGGCGGAGATACGCTTTCAAAAGCTGAAGAACTCAAGTCGTCAGCAGAACGCGTACTCGGTGAGGGGTTCCTCTCGGGTGCCATAGATTGGGCGTCAGATCACTGGTACCTTATAGTCGGTGGACTTGTCCTCGTTTATATCATGGCCAAGGCACAGCGTCAGAAAGAAAACCGCGTAGCAGAATACCGCAGCGCCGCGAACTTGGGGAAGTAACATGGGTAGTTTTCTAGCGTCACTGGTGCTTGATAGCGTATTCGGTAAAACCATCTCAAAGGTCCTGACGTTCGGGGTGCCGGTGATTTCAATTGTCGTGTACGTGTTCTTCAAAGGCCGCAAGTCACAACGCGGGTCCACTACCGCTAAGCGCCTAAAGTCAATCCAAACAAAGCAAAGGACTGAACGCCATGTTGAACGGTACACTGAAGGTAATCCCGAGGCTCTTGCTGAGCTTCTCGCTGGTCGCGGTTATGAGCGCTTGCGTAAAGCCCGGTGACTTCTGTGATACCGCACGCCCTATTATACTGACCGACGCAGCCGCTAAGGTCGTGGCTGTGAATGACCCTGCAGAGGCACAACGTATAGTGGCTCATAACCTCTACGGCATTGAGAACTGCCATGCTGATTGGTGGCCCCTCTGATATGTACCTAGCGTTTTACAAAGGAAGAGCCACCAATCCCGTCCACCGCTTTCATGACTGGGCAATCAGGACCGCAACCAATGGGGACTACAGCCACGTCGAGCTTGTGCTATCCTCTGAGGCCCCCGAGGACGGGGGGACATATACATGCGTATCCTCTTCAGGGCGGGACAACGGCGTCCGAAAAAAGGACATTCAGTTCGCTGCAGGGAAGTGGGACTACCTGCACTGTCCGTGGACGCCTGAGGGAGCAGCGGCCTTCACCTACAACCACATGGGGCAACCCTATGACTATACCGCTATAGTTCTTAACCACATGCTATCACTAAACCGGCACAGCCCCGACAAGTGGACTTGCTCAGAACTGATTGGTAGCGCCTTGGGGTTTGACCGTAGTTGGCGCATTTCGCCTAACGATCTTTTTTCAGTTGTGTCTCACGCGAACCTCCTTTATACAGGGGGGAGTTCCTGAGAGGGTTCTACACTGTGACTGCACTGCCTCTGAACCTGATACCCCTGCCCCTAAAAAGGTGGGGGTTTTTTTATTCCCCCCGCACCGGGTGCGGAGGGTTGCACTACCTCCTTGCTTAGGTCTATATTGAGTTGTGGTCCTCCCGACCATTCCGTGTTGCTACGGATGGCCCTCGCATCCCCTCAGATGCGGGGGTTATTTTTTGGCGGCCCGATTGTTTACCTCCTCTCTATTATGCGCTAGGTTGCAGACAGCAACAAGGAGAGCCACATGGCACAAAGCTATATCCAGAACCTACGGCGTTACGCAAAATCGGGCATCGGCCTCATTGCCGTCCGCACCCGTGACAGCATGGCTACCGCGTCAGATACGTCAGTATACTGTGCGCAGTCTAGCAAGCCTATCCGCATATGGGACCCCGCGCGCGGCTTCATTAAGGGCGACGATCCTGTGGCCGGTGAGCCAATGGGTTCCCTTGACCACCTTAACCTTATCTCAGTGTTTCAAAGCCTACTGGCCCCTGCCACCGGCGAGAACTTCGCAGGCGAGGAGGAGTACCCAAAAAACGGGTTCTTTGTGTTCATGAACCCACACTTGCTTATCCCCGCAACGGGTGCCCCACCTGTGATGCTCCAACTCTTGTCACTACTGGCCCACAACCTGCCATTCAGCGAACGGCGCGTGGTGCTATGCGTGCCCACAGGTTATCAATTCCCCGCCGAACTGCAGGAGCTTATCCCAATCATTGAGGATCAGCCACCGAACGTTGAGGCCTTGTGTGAAAGCGCTGACGTAACACTGAGCGACTACCGTGAGCGTGCGCCGAAGCGTGTGCCCCGCTACACCCCCGAAGACCTCCTTATGATAGCACAGGCGGGCGTAGGCATGATCCTCCCTGAGTTTGAGGGCGGGCTGTCACGATGCCTTAATTCCCTTATCGACAATAAGGAGGACGCTATCCCGTCCGAAGTGCGGAAACTTATGCTGACCGAGAAAGCGGCCATGGTATCACGCAACCCTAGCTTGGAGGTTATGGACCCCGTTGATCTGTCCGAAGTAGGCGGCCTTGGGAAGTTGAAGAAGTGGATCAGCAAACGCGCCGTTACATTGGACCCGAAAGCGTGGGCCTCAGGGGTTGCCAAGCCTAAGGGGTGCGCACTTGTGGGTCCACCGGGCACCGGCAAGTCGCTATGCGCTAAGGTGATCGGTACGAGCTTGGGTCTGGCCACTGTGCGGTTTGACCTGTCCAGCGTGTTCGCCGGTTTGGTGGGGCAGTCAGAAAGCAACATGCGGGAGGCCTTGTTTATGATCAAGTCACTTGCACCTTGCGTGGTTATGCTGGACGAAATTGACAAGGCCATATCCGTGAACGGCGGCGGCGACGGGGGCACCTCACAGAAGGTACTCGGAACCCTCCTGACCTTTATGCAGGAAAACGATGAGGCTATCTTTTGGGTGCCTACCCTTAACCGGACGGCGAACGTACCGGCTGAATTTCTCCGCCCGGGGCGTATTGACCAAGTGTTCGCGGTCAACGTACCCAACGCCGAGGAACGTCGTGAAATCCTGACGATCCACTTTAAGAAGCATATGGTGGACGTGGATGCATTTGATCCCGAATGGATGCAGGATTTGGTTGATATGACTGACCAATACGTTGGTGCGGAGTTGCAGGCCATCGCGGCTGAGGCACAGCTTAACGCCTACGTTGAAGGTGGGGGCCAATTTGAGTGGGAGAACATCACTGAGGCTCATTCGGAGATACGCCCGTTGTCAAAACGTATGGCGGCGCAATTCGTGGAGATGCAGACATGGTGTGAGCAGCACGCAACCCCGTCGAGCGTACCGGCCTCTATCACCACGACAACGCGTCGTCGGAAAAAGGTGGCGGTGCACTGATGCAGACACGGTTAGACATAGCGGGGGTCCGCACTACTGCAGCGCCATTGATAACCGCTACGGCCAAGGCGCTGTACACCGCCGTGTCGCACGGGGGGAAGACGTTGATACCTATTAAGCCTACAAGCCTAAGCAACGTCGGTTTGCGGCATATGAGTCAGGCGTCTATCCTGAAGATTAACAAGTCCATCGGTATAGTGAACAGCTACCAGTTGTTGAACTTGCCGGTGCTTCTTGAACTTATGATCAGACGCGGAGGGCGACGCCCTATACAGCGCGCGGTATACCTTGAGGCCGTGTATACAGCCCCTCAGGGTTCCTTGAGCATTAACGTGGGCGGCATGAACGTTGACTTGGTTCGTGGCCCTGTGCGCCTCCTCTCCGGGGGCGAGGCACGGGAGAAATTTGGGTCGGTGCATAAGGACGCCTATTCCTTTGACCCTAAAAAGGATAGGGTGTTGTTGGGTATGACAATTGAAGGAACGGAGGTAGACGTATCAACGATTACCCGAACGACCCTTAACGAGGCTGGCCACGTGGTTGACAGTGTGGTACGCCGTAGACGTAGAACTATCGAATTGTGAGCAACAGGGAAGGACCCAAACAATGTCACACACCACACGAGTGAGCGACGTGCGTATCCACGATATCGCCGTCCTCAAGAAAGCACTACAGCAGGTAGCCACCGAGCGCGGTGTGCACGTCACTATCATGGACAACGCGGCTTGCAAGTTGTGGGGTTCCTCAACCGAGCATTGCGACGTTGTCGCCCGCTTCAACGGGTGCCGCTTTGACGTAGGCTTCAAAAAGGCCAAGGACGGAAACGGCTATGAACCTGTTTTTGACTCCCATGGCGGTGAGCTTTACCGAGTGGTCGGGCAAGGCAAGGAGGTGTGCGTCACACGCGAAGACCACAACTTGTCCAACATCGCCGCGATCATGCAACGCTATGCGCAAAACATGGTCTACCAGACGGCCCTGACCAACGGCGCGCAAGTGCAACAGACAACCGTAGACGGTAGCGCCGTCATGCGGATCATGGGTTAAGGGGACCACACATGTTTACGAAAACAAACGCAGCCGCGACCACCGACGTATCCACCGAGGCCCACACCGAAGTCACGATCAGCCCTTTGGGGCGGGTCCTGATTGAGGGCAAGAACTTTGAGGGTAGCGCATGCTCCTTGATGGGCGATGTTATCCGCAACAAGCTCGGGGGCAAGTCCGGTGACACATCACCCAAGCCAGAGTTTTTCCAAGGCGCGACGACGAACAAAAACGAGCAAGGCTGGTAACAGTTAGGGGGTGTAGCTCAATTGGTTAGAGCAGAGCGCTCATAACGCTTTGGTTACGGGTTCAAGTCCTGTCACCCCTACCATGATAAGGCGGCCCTAGTGGTCGCCTTTTTTTATGCGCGCTTGAGCGTTGCGGTTACCGCCCGCCTAGGCTACCGTTTACGCAGCAACAAGGATCAGAACCAATGAAAAACCAAAACCTATCAATAGATGCCTTAGGGCGTATCGTGTCTGACTACGGTGACCGCTCAGTAGTTGACTTATCCGTATTCGGGCGTCAGGAGGTTAAGCGCTTCTCTGAGGTGTGCTGGGACAACGACCACCAAAAGTTCTATGTGGCCTTCCGCGAAGGAGCGCCTGAGCGCTTGCGTGATGCCCTACTATCCATAAGTACATATGTATACGCCCTAGGCCATGAGCCTGTCACCACCGGGCCTGTACGCGTGCCTGGTGCTGTATCAGGACCGAAGGGAGTCACCCACTTTGTCTGCCTGTTCGGGACCTACGCCGAGGGGGTAACAGCAGAGCAAGGGGTGCTAGCCTACCTAATGGGCCGGAACGAGCTATGACCATTACTGAGATACTTGAGATGGGTGTAGCGTGTCTGGTAGTGCACGAAGCAGGACCACAGTCGCAAGGGCCTAACGGTGAGTTCAAATACACAGCAGTGTGCAGATCATACGCCGAAGGTCATGTACCCGTGCCGGGTTGTGCGCCCACCGCTGAGGAGGCTATAGCCCGAGCGGCTAGTAATTGGAAGGCTAAGTATAAGCCCTCCGCACCGGTGCGGGTAAGAAAAAGACAGCGTGCCCCGCGTAGGGACTAGCCTCTTGTGCCTCAGAGCTTGAGACACACAAGATGTAGTGGCTTGTATTCTAGCCTTAGATGGCGGTACAAATGCGAACCCCCCACCGGTGAGGGCAGGGGGGTTCTAGTTGGGGGATAACCAACATTCGGAATAGTCCTGCTTCCCAGTGAGACAACTCCATACGCAGTATTGAGGTACATACGATGACTACACCTATGACATACCATGAGACAGCATGCAACGGCATAATACCAAAAAAGAAGAAAAAAGTTGACCTTCTAGATCAAGCGGTATTTTTGAAGTGGGTCAACAACGTGTGGGCCGAGACCCTAACCCCTTCAGAGTTCAAGGTCGTTATGGCTGTGCACGCCCGCACACTCTCATGGGGTAAGGTATGGGAGGTCGTGCCAGTCAGACACTTGGTAGATGGGATCGTAGACAGCCGAGGAGGCATGCACTTCCGAGGTACCGGCCTCAGTAAGCGCACCATAGTATCAGCATTATCCCGCCTGATTGAGCAGGGATATCTATTGGCCCGAAAGTTTGGTAAGACAAGGCTACTAGCGATCAATACTGCTGTGATGGCTACGGGTGACGACCCCGCACACGAGCGGGTGAAGTTGAAGGACCGGTTGCGCGTTGAGGCTATACGGGTACGCAAGGCCTTTTGGGCAGTGGTTAAGGCCGCTGAACGAAGGTGGCGCGACACAGGAAGTGAGGAGGACCATGAGGCGTGGCGTTCGCTTATGGGTCCAGAGAAAGGTATAAGGACTAGTGACATGGCTGGAATGATGAAGAAGCCCCGCAGCCGGTGCGGAGATGCCTCGCAAGGTACTGAAAACAATGATAGTGAAGGTGCAAAAATTGCACCAATAAGGAATGAACATATACCCTCAAGAGTTTCTAAAGAAACATCTTTAGAGGGTACGCCTAGCGGCGGAATGTTACGGACACCTAGAGCAAAGAAAATCAAGCCTGAAGCTACTGCAGAGGATGGGGCTATGGTTACCACCGGACACCGTCGCAGAAAGCGGGCTGTTCGCAGAGGTCAGGACCCTGACACTGATATCCGGCCCGTGGCTGACTTTGCTATGAAGCACGCACCACAACCCCGTGAGGAACCGGCCACGCCCGCACCGGGTGCGGAGGAGCTAGGCAACACCACACTAGGCGACATACTCAAGGATGCTGCACAGCGGTCTGCCAAGGCACAGAAGAAGCAACGGCAACGCGGGAGGAACGGACCACAGAACGTGATTAAGTGGTGGGCCGACGCATACCACCGCAACACGGGACAAACCGCTGAGCCGTTCCGTATACAGGCCCTAGGCAAGGTAAAGGCCAGCATAGGCGCGCTGAACATACCTGACCCCAACATAAACATTTACGACGTGTTTGATTGGGTCACTGACGAATGGGGCTATGCACTAACCGTGGCCATACCCTTCATGGTCAAGGACGAGGAGAAGAGATCAGGGCTATTGGAGGGGCTACCGGCGCGAGGCCTAGTGATGCACTTCCTTCAACAGTTCGTTGACGCATACGCCTCGCTATACCACGGGTCAGGGGTTGAACCTGCAAACCACGAGGACGCCCGCGCTGCACAAGCCATATACAAACGCAATCGCCGCCGTGCCGGTGAGATTGAGACCAAGGGCTATGACGCCCTACCAGTACAGTATATGCAGGCCGACGAATTGCAGAGCTACGTTGAGCGCCTTGCGAAGGTGGACCCTGCAGCCCGTGACGTGCTAGAACAACAAGAAGAACACAAAGCCATGATGCGCAAGTTTAAGCGCCGCTATGGACGCGATGCGCGTCAGGAATATGAGAAAGCGATTATGAAAATAGAACGTCAGGCAGGACTGCAAGAACAACAAGACAGCGTGGGTCACTTGTTCCCGACTGCGAGCTACGATGACTGATGCACCACGCCCCCGCCGTAGGGCAAGACGGACGCTCTCAAGTGTAGCATTGCGATTGCTGCGAGCCGTTATTGACGACGCTGATTATAGCACATTCTCGTCAGTGCCGGTGGGTGTTCTATCCGAGGACGAGAGCGAGATATACCAGTTCGTGTCACGGTACTATGCCAGATACAGCCGGTTCCCAAGTATGGAGCACCTGCAAGAGCAACGCATAAACTTGCCCGAGGCTCAGGACCCCATCGCGCAGTACCGTGACCAACTACAGGACAGTATACGGCGATCACAAGCCGCTGACATTATCATCGGCCTGCAAGAGGCCCTTGAGGGTGGCGACATGGAACGCCTAGGAGACCTGCTAGTACAGCGCCGCGACGTGGGGATCAGTGGCGAGTTGTCATTGCTGACCATGGCGCAACTCACAGAGCGTTTCATTACCGACCTTGAACCCATGAACAGCCTTGTAGGTCTGGTAGAGACAGGGATACCCGCGCTGGACCGAGAGGTAGGGGGAGTAAAGCAAGGAAACATCATGGCCCTTGCCGCACGACCGGGGGTGGGTAAGACCTTCCTGCAGCTAATAGGGGCAATGAACCTAGCCCGCGCGGGCCGCCCCATACTGTACGTTAGCCGAGAGATGACACCCGACGAGGTGGCCCACCGTATTCTGACAATGCACTATGACGTTGATCCTAGTATGGGCCTGACGCGCCGTGTATCGACATACGCCTATGAGCAGCTACGGGAGCGCTTAAGTGATGGCCTACCGGATTGGATTGAGGAAAACTTCCTTGTTGCCAACCCCGATGCATGCGGCAACGTCAGCGACATAACCTCGCTTATGCGGAGTTCGCAACCGGTGGCAACATTCGTGGACGGGACGTACTTCGTCAAACCGTCGCAACGCATGAACTTTAGTAGCAGGACAGAGCGGTACGAGCAGCTTATCCGTGAGCTACGCGAGGCGGCCTACGAGACCAACCGAACTATAATGATGACGTGGCAGCAAAACCGCACCAAGGCCATGGGCACCGAAGGTCTGTACGGCACCGACGCACTGTCACAGGATGCCAGCCTAGTAGTCATGATGAAGGCGTTACGCAAACACAAGAATATGAGAGTTGGTGAGGTAGCCAAAAACAGGCACGGCCCCGAGGGCGCTACCATAGGCATGAGCTATGAGTTCAAACCTACGCGAGTGGGCCTACCCGTCTCCATACCGGGAGGCGAGGAGCGCGCCGCCAATACCCGAGAACGCCACATCGAAAACGCAGTGCGCACCAGTGCCGCGCCCAACCGTGTAGAGATGCCAGATGACTGATACCGTATGGGAATGGAGTGATTGGGTACCGCACCACAATGAGGGGTGGCCTGCAGGGGTAGAACCTGACGAGGTGGTTATAGGCGACCTTAGCGGGCATATATGTTCACCGATGGTGGCCTCTAAATTTGACTGGTGCCATGGTGACCCCGTTACCAGATATAAACGCCGAGTTTACAGCGAGACACAAACACAGGAAGTGGAGCTAGCTGATGCCCTTTGACCTAAGCGAACAAGACGGCCTATTTATTGAGGGCGACCCGCGCGCGCCCATACTGGTCATATCGGAGCCGCCTGAGGAAGGGGCTTTCAACGCCAATATGACCATGACCCGCCAAGAGCGAAACTTCTTCCTAATGGTGGCCAAGGAATACGGGTTCTCGCCTGAGGACTTTGCCTACCTCCCCTGCAGCTACCCCATGGACGACAGCATAATCGGGGACAAGGCCGAAGCCGACCACATAAACATTGACCGTGATGACTTCCTAGGCCTTCTAAGCCAGTGCCAACCTAGACTTGTGATCGTACTAGGACGTCATGCCCTGAGACAGGTTACAGGCCGCGCCGCGAAGGTGGGTAAGATGCGGGGGCAGGTACACAAATTGCACGGGATCAAAGCCCCTGTACTGCCCTTGTTCGGGGTGAGGCAGTGTCTATGGTTCCCTGAGAATATCAACTTATTCTCGTCTGACTTCAACATGGCCGCTGTACTGGATGACAACGATTATGACATGGAGTGTCTGCAGCGCGCCACCGCTGAAAACACAGACTATAAATGGACCTTGGATATCAAGGAACTAATTGACCGTGATCCGAGATGGCTAGCGGTGGACACCGAGACTACCGGCCTTGAGTGGACAGACCCAAACGTCAGGGTCCTCACGGTGCAGCTAACAGCCAAGACGGGGGAGAGCTTCGTCATACCGGTACACCCCAAGGCCGCCGCGCTGGTATACCCTGACGTGCCCTCACGGGAGTTGAAACGCAAGCTGGCCATAGTGCGTGGGCAGATACGTGGCCTACTAACATCACACCGCGTGCGCAAGGTGGGCGCTAACTTCAAATTTGACCAGCACCAAATTAGAGAGAGCCTAGGATACGAGGTGGTCAACTGGTTCGCTGACACGCAACAGCTAGCCTTCGCTGTTGACGAAAACATGTTCGAGAAGAGCCTAGACGAGGTGACGCGCCGATGGGTTCCCGAGATGGCCGGTTACGCTGACCAGTTCAACGCCACGGTTGATAAGTCAGATATGCTAGGACTACTGGAACGGGACCCTGACAAGTTTCTACTGTACGCCGGTGGTGACACTGACGCCAACTTCCGCGCCGCCCGAGTTCTTCTCAGACTACTGCAGCAAGACGAAGCACAGTGGCAGACCTATTTGAAAATTCAGCTACCCGCGCTACAGGCCTTTGGGAATAAGATTGAGACCACGGGGATGGTGGTTGACCGTGATCGGTTGGGTGAGCTTGAAATCCAGATCGAAGAAGAAACGCGCAATGTACACACCCGCGTCATATCCCAGATGGCCCCCGAACTACGCCGCTCCCACCTGAAAGACGGACTGTCCCTAACCCGTGGCCGCCTTGTCATCGACGCGCTGTTCACAGACAAGGGGCTAGGCCTAGAGCCTATGGTGTTCACACCGGGCACACGGAAGCTAGCACATGAAAACAGGATACCTAGCACGAGCGCCAAAACCCACCTCGTATACTTCGCTCACGAGCCGATGGTTGAGGCGATCATGCGTTGGTCAAAGCTTGAGAAAATGCGCACCACCTACGTCGGCAAGGAATGGGACGAAGAGAAGGGCATGCCTACGGGCTTTTGGAGACACACGATCCTGCGCAATGGTCTGTGGCGTATCTACCCTTCATTCTTCCTACACCGCACCGCCACGGGCCGAAGCGCAAGCGCCAACCCCAACGCTCAGAACTTCCCGAAGCGGGGAGACCTAGCCAAGGCGTTCCGGTCAATATTCATCGCACCACCGGGCTGGTCAATTATTGAGGCTGACCTTTCCCAAGCCGAGCTTAGAATTGCCGCGTGTGAGGCCAACGAGACTGAGATGATCCGTCTCTACAATGAGGGCGTGGATATCCACATGAACACGGCGGCAATGACCAGCGGCAACCCCGTCGCACTGTTCATCGCCAACAAAGGCAGCGACGACTTGATCATTGAGCGGGCAAACGAGTTCCGAGGGTCAGGCGACTATCTGCGAAAACTAAACCCGGGATCACGCAAGACAGCCACGGTAGCTGACTACATCGCACAGTTACGGTATCAGGCCAAGGCGATTAACTTTGGGTTCCTTTACGGTATGCAGGCCGCCGGTTTTAAGACCTACGCCAAAATTGAGTACGGTGTTGAGTTCACTGATGCTGAAGCACAGGTAATCCGAGACAACTTCTTTGAGGCCTACCCGGGCTTGCGTGAGTGGCACTTCTCGGTTGAGCGCCATGTATACGAACACGGCACCATACGGGCCATGCACGGGGCACTGAGGCGTTTGCCGTCGATCTACAGCACCAAGGCCAACGTCCGCAGCGAAGCCGTCAGGCAGGCTATTAACAGCCCTGTGCAGCGCTTTGCCTCTGACCTAGGGATTATGTCGCTATGGCGCATGTGCCGAGACTGTCCTGAGTATGTCAAACCGCTGGCGTTTATCCATGACGCGCTAGTCCTATACGTGAAAGACGAATACCTAGAAGAGGTTCAGAGCGCGGTGAAGTGGTACATGGAAAGCAACCCATTGCGTGAGTGGTTCAACGTAGACCTACCACTACCCATCATTGCCGACGTGTCAGTAGGCAAGCGCCTCAGCGAGATGGAAGAGCTATCGGGAGTGGTTGCGATCCGTCCCGAGTGGCATAATCAGGAAGCTGACGATTTAGGGGTTTATGACATGGCGGCGTAACCGCTTGATACTTTACTCCCCGCACCGGGTGCGGTAGGTATCTGTTGAGAACACTTTGCGACGGGAACTGTTAAGGGATATGCCTAGAACCAATTGGCGGGCGCAAGGAAGTAAAACTATGGGGTGGCCCTGAGTGTATATCAGGGACGGGGTAGGTTAGTCCGCCCTTGAGCGGGGGACTACACGGCCCGCCCACTCCACCAACGATAGCAACATAGGAGAAAACCAATGCAACCACGCAAGCGCACACGCAAGGTCACCGTAGGTGAAAACGAGGACAACACAGGCCAATTGCTAGACGACGCGATGCTCGCCGCCTATAGCGCCAAGGTGACCAAAGACGAAGCGGATAAGGCTTACAGCGAGGCCAAGGCTCTTATCGAAAAGCACATGAAGACCCTTGGGAAAAGTGAGCACAAGATGCCGCCACTTCAGGGACGCCCGGGCTTGAAGGCCAAGTTTGTGATAAAGACCACAACGACGATCAGCGCCGAAAAGCTATTCAAACTCATGGGCAAAACAGCCGAGTTCTTTGCCAGTGTCAAAGTCACCGCAGCGGTGGCCAAAAAGCACAACACTGAAACACAGCTTGAGTCGATCAGCACGTCGAGCACGGGTACCCCATCCCTTGACTACCGTACTACCAGCTAATGCAACGGGAGCAGGTAGAACAAGCCCTTAGACGATTGGGCATGAACCCTCAGAGCTTCACGGGGCAGTGGGTTCAATGTTCATGCCCTTTCGCCGCAGACCGCCATGACAGAGGCACAGATCGAAGTGCTAGTTTTGGGGTGATGGTAGGAACGCGATCCTTCTATAATTGCTTCACGTGCAAGAGCAAGGGCCGCTTCATTGACCTACCCCGAGAGCTTGGGATGGACAATTGGGACGAGCTTGCTAGTGAGCTTATACGAGCCGAGGCAACCGGTCTGCAGGTAGAGGCTCACGCTATCGAAGTTGAGGAGGACAGACCCCCCATCCCAGAGGAGATATATGGAGACCTATTCCCCGTGGTAGACGACGGGCCTGCCCTTGAGTACCTCTTAGACAGGGGTATTGACCAGCAAACTGCCGAGGACATGGGGCTAGGCGATTGGCCAGAGGAGCGGCGTATCATGTTCCCCGTGCGTGGCTTTGACGGCGCGCTATATGGCTGGACGGGTAGGGACTACGGTGGCGAGACCAAAGTGAAGGTATGGAACACCAAAGGGCTAGACAAGTCGTGCCACCTGTTAGGCGCGGAGCATTGTAGCCTAGAGCTACCCATTATCGTGGTTGAGGGATTGTTCATGCTGGCCTACATGGTGCAGCTAATACACGAGCAAGAACTGCCCTACGATGTGGTGGCTTGTATGGGTTCAAACCTGAGCTTTGAGCAAGCCTCGCTACTCACTGAGACCGGCCAAGATATCTACATGTTTCTGGACAACGACAAGGCGGGCAAGCTAGGCCTATGGGGGGACCCCAAAAAGGAGACTGACGGGGCCATGCAACTACTCGCCAAGGTCAGGCCCCCTAGATATGTGACCTATCCCCAAATGACCCGCGCTCAGCTAGACGCAGCGGGCCGCAAGATGGCACACGCGGTAGAGGACCCCGATGACCTCACCGAGGAGCAAATCATAGACATGTTGGAAAGCGCCACCGTCTACGCAAGGAAGCGCAAGCGTGTCAGATCATGAACCCACCGATATCAGGAGGCTATGCGCATATGTCAGGAGGAAGCTAAAAACCGAGGGTCACGCCTCATTCATACTACACAAACGCCGCGTCTACGTGACCTTGACCGGACATTACGGGGACACGTTACCGGCCATAATGGTGGCTCAGGAGAGAGGGGGATGCGTAACACTTACACCAAATACACGGGGCGATCACTTGACATTTCAAGCCGCTAAATTCCGCTTGCGTGATGCCCTATTCCTAGCTAGATTGTTCACCGGCCTAGTTGCCAAGTTTGAAACCCACAAAGACGACAGGAAACCCAATGGCGAGACAGAAAAGAAGTACCTTGAAACGGGGCGCTGACGCGCTGGATCAACACAAGAAGGTGCAAGAGCAAGAGGACGCCCGCCGCGAGGCTAACTCCTCAGGAGGCGTTTACCGGTTCTGGGTACGCGGCAAAGAACGCGGCAAAGGTTACGAAGAGCACGAGGTTGTTATCCTTGACGACGACGTGATGGCCGAGTGCCCCATGGCCATGGAACACGACATTCCGGGTCCGGGCATGAGCTTCAAAGAGACCCGCCACCATGTGTGTGTTGACGAAATTGAAAACTGCGTCCTGTGCCGTGCCAACGAACAAGGCATTGCGGAGGAGATGAAGCGCGCGGGCTACAACCAATACATGAGCCTTCTCGACCTGACACCCTTTGAGATCAAACGGGGCAACCGCGCGGGAACGTTGGTGGAGGCTAGCCGCAAACTGCATGTTATCCCGCACCGTGCCTTCGAAAAGTTCCACAAGGTATTCCAGCACGCCAAGCGTGAGCACGGAACCACGCGGGGCGTCTACATGGTTCTGACCAAGCACGAGAAGATGGACGCCCGCTGTGGTGAACCCATCATGCTAGACAATGGTATGATGTACGAGATGTGGGACGAAGAGGACTTGTTGGAGTACGCAAACGAGGAGGTGGTACGCGACGGCAAGGTAGTCAAGGAAGAGGGCCAAGACATTGAACCCTTTGACTATGACGAATTGTTGGCACCTCCCGAGCAGAAACTACTCCGCACACTGTACAACCTGCCGAAAACGGTAGGCGGATCAGACGAGGAAGAGGAGGACGTAGGGGAGTCACGCTCAAGCCGCCGTAGCCGCCGCTCACGGGGCGGTAAGTCTGAGGACGATGCACCGGCACCCAAGGGACGCTCAAGCCGCTCACGCCGCCGCTCAGCACGCGACGATCAAGACGATCAAGACGACCAATATGATCAAGACGATCAAAGCGACCAAGACGATGCAGGCTACGACGACCAAGACGACCAAGACGACGAGCCACCACGTACTCGCCGCCGTGCCCGCAAGAAGGAGCAAGCTGAGGAGGAGCAGCCTAAGCGCCGCGCCCGCCGCCGCGCTCCTGTAGACGAGGATCAGGAGGATGAACCCGCACCCAAGAAGCGGACCCGACGCTCAGCGCCTAAGGAGGACCAACCCCGATCAACTCGGTCCTCCCGCAAGCGCCGCGACGACCGTGACTTGGATGACGAAATCCCTTTCTAATCCACAACCCATGAGCACCGTTTTATGCTAGTTTTGTACGCTCATTTCAAAAAGAATAACTAGCGCGAAGCCCGATGCAACAACAGGGCAAAGGCGGGGGAGGCCACACCGGTTACTTCTCCGCCTTACTTATGTGAGGTGATAATATGGCAGAACCGTTTGGAAACGAGGTAACACGAGCAGTCCTGAGTGACATGTATTGGGTGCCCTCACGAGAGATTGATCCGCACCGGGTGCGGGACAGGTTTACGATCAAAAAAGAGACAATGGTTTTTGGCACCAACAAGCGAGAAGTGCAGCCTATCCCGACCTACCGAGAGGGGACTGGAAAGCTACTGGGCATGACCGGACTACCCATAGCCACAGGCATGGAATACTTCCCCTGCGACAACATCACCGAGGACTTTTCAGATGGTGCCCCGTTTGACGCGTGGACACGCCGCCCTGACCCACACCACCCACTCGCACCTAAGGGGCAAGACGAGTTCATGGAGGAGGCCTACGACGCGGTGACGGGCCTGTACACGAGCCTACTCAAAGCCGAAACCGGTACAGGAAAGACGGTGGTGTTTCTGGACGTGGCCGCCCGCATAGGGTTGCGCCCGTTAATTCTAGTTCCCCTTGAGCGCCTGATGCACCAATGGATCGAAGAGGTTGTGGACAAGCTAGGGGTGCCCCGCAAAGATATCGGAGTAGTCCAAGGAACCAAATGCCAATGGGGCCGTCAGATCGTGGTTGGTATGATGAAGAGCGTCGCCAGCCGCACATACCCCGCTGAGTTCTACAACGCCTTCGGCCTAGTAGGTTACGATGAAACCCACAATCTCGGAGCCTCGGTAGCAGCAACCACACAGGGGCTATTCAACGCACGTTACAAGACTAGCCTTAGTGCCACCCCACTACGCAAAGACGGCGCTGACAAGGTGTACCTTGATTACTTTGGGCACCCCGCCTTCGAGCGCACGATGGCCGCTGTACCCACCCGTGTAAGCGTTCTGTCATATATTTCTGACAAGCCGGTCACAGGATCGAACAAGTCTGCAAAGTTGATAGGGCTGGCCTACGACTTCGAACGCAACAAGATAATATGCGAATTTGCTCAGGCGTGGTACGAGGGAGGTTACACTCCCCTATTCGTGACAGAGCACTTTAGGCACGCTGACATACTGAGAAAGATGTTTGTCAGTATGGGTATACCGAACAACAAAATCGCCATGTATACCGGTGAGCAAAAAGAGGAGGACGGAACACGCGGAAAGACCACCAAGGAGTACCTTGACTGGGCAGAGAAGAACTGCGACGTGTTCATAGCTACCTACGGCATGATGAAAGAGGGTATCGACATTCCCAAAATGGACAGGGGTATGGACTGCACCCCGCGTGCAGAGTTTGAGCAGATACTCGGACGCATACGCAGGAAGCACAAGGGCAAGGATGACGCCCATTGGGTCACTATCCGAGACCGTACCGTCCCCAGTTTTGAGGGGAACTACTTCAACCGTATCAAGAGCATTGCGCACCTTACAGGCGTAGTCGTAGAAAGGCTGGATAAATATGCCATACTTCAACGCCTCTGAGTTTATGGCTACCGGTGGCTATATTGGCGAAGTCATTGACGACCCTACCAAGCCTATAGCCAAATTTGGGCAAGTGCGATCCGTTGAACTGGTGGAGCTAGACTTGCCGTTTCTGATGGTCACATTCACACAGATAGACGTAGCGCGGGCCGTAGGGATAACTAGGCAATCATGGGAGATTAGGTGCAGGCACCTCATGCCCCTACCCCCTATGTTTAAGGCTGAGGGGAAGATACGCAAGGGCGACGGGTGGGCGAATAGCAACATGCAAGTGTACTTATACCCTGAGGCTGTAGCGATGCACCACGCCACTACTCAAGGCATCAAGGCCAATGATGTGAGGTTTGCAAAGCTTAGACGAACTATGCTAAAACAGATGACTGCAGCAAGAGAGATAGCAACGGAGATGATGATATGACACCTCGTAAAAGAACACGGCCCTCAAATTCAGAGGAGCACGGCGATATCAAAAACAGCGGGCAGATTGCCAGTAAGACCAGAACGTCCAAAACCAAGCCCTCAAAAAAGTCTGAGGTCGTAGGAGGACGCGAGGGTCAGACCCTATTTCGACTGACCATGCGAGACGGCGTCACGCTCAACATGGGGGACTTCTCGGGGTTCCGCCGCGACGTTGGGTTAGAGGCCGATGTATACCTCGACGGCGAAGGGATCACCGAGGAGTTTATGACCTCGGAACAGGCCGAAGAACTGGACACCAACTTTGACAAGATGGCTGACTATCTTGAACAGAGATTGCTACAAGCCGCCGACGACGCGCAACAGTTCTTCGATACGATATGACCCGTACCCGTAAGCGTGCGGCCAACGCCGAGGCCGATCCGAAACCCGTAACCCCTAAAGCCAAAAAGTTTGTCCCACCCAAGCCCGCGACCAGCATGCTAAGAGAGCTGGCCAACGAGACCAATACGTCACTAGGTAAGGGGATCATGGTCAAAGCCAAACTAGCACACGCGTGGTCAAACCATATCCCCTTCGGGCACCTAATTGGCGACCTTGCCACGCTAGGCGGTTTGTCACAGGGCAAGTCTCACATGTTCCTAGGGCAACCGGGGGGAGGCAAGACAACGCAGGCCATGCGCATGGTGGCCAACGCTCAGATGAAGTTCCCGTATCATAACTGCTTATGGGTTGACACTGAGCAAACCTTTGATCCTGTATGGGCCGAGCAGCACGGCGTTGATATGGACAGGCTGTGGCTTGTGTCGCCCCACACGGGTGAGCAAGCGGTGGACCTCATTGAGGCGGCCATTGAAAAGACTGAGGACCTATGCCTAGTGGTTCTCGACAGTGTCAATATGTGCACCCCCTCAAAACTGGTAGAGGATGCCGCCGGTGACGCTAACGTGGCCCTTCTAGCCCGCCTGACCGGTGTTCTAACATCCAAGGTTATGAGTGCACGGGCCAAGCGCCACAGCAAAGGATGGGTGCCCATCACTATGATCTACGTCAACCAATGGCGAGAGCGTATTGGTGGTTATGGTTACGACACCAAAAAGATACCGGGAGGGAACCAACTCAAGTACTCATGCGCCACGTGGATTGAGTTCAAATCGTTTACTCAAGAAGGCAGCGCCAAGAAAGGCGAAGGCGACGTAGGCATGGCCAGCCATGTTGACCACGTGTTCACAATCAAACGAGGTAAGTCAGGATCGTCAATCAGGTCTGGCGAGTATTCGGTAGTCGTAGGCGGTGAGCACCACCTACCTATAGGGTCCTATGACGAGGCCGGTACCGTTCTTGCTCAGGCGAAAAAGTATGGACTGTGGGCGGGGGCTGGTAAGAACCAGTATTTCACCACACACCCTGACAAAATATTCGCCAAGATGGTTGACGGTATTGATTGGCTTGAAGACAACCCCGATGAAATGACAGAAATGAAGCGTCTTATCGTAGCAGCCCAACGGCTCAAGGTAGGGTTGAAGGAGATACCCCCTGACGGGTACCTAATGCGCCCATGACTATGATGCGACAGCCGAGGGACAAGCGTAAGGATAAGCGCTTGTCCGTATCGCATAAGAGAGCGCCTAAGCAAGAGGCTGAGACCGCCGAGGCCCTAGGGGGCACCCTTGTACCGGGGTCAGGCTCACAGGCCATTAAAGGCGACGTGAGGGTGAAAGGGGTAGCGCGCATAGAAAACAAATGCACCAAGAACAAAAGCTACAGCCTGACACTAGAGACAATCGAAAAGATAGAAGCTGCAGCGTCCAGCGGTACCGAGATGGAGGTGCCTGTTATCCACGTCGAGTTCATACACCCCGACACGGGCCAAAGGATCAAAGGCGTATATGTGGTTCCTGAGGGATACCTAGAAGAACTAATCGTGAGGGCTAAAAATGCGACAACTAGCGACCATGCTGAGAAACCACGAGGCTCAATTGTCAAACAGGGGCGGCGCTGACAATCAGGCCCCCATAGAAGAGCACGACCCCGCCCGCACCCTAGCACTACTACACCGGCTAGACAGGCGCTCAGAACCGGGAAGGCACGGCACCGCAGTAACCCATGCCTCTAGCTTCTGCCACTTGCCTAAGTGCGCAAGGCTACACCTCCTCGCAAACAACATGCGCAACCAAGGCGTCACGTTTGACGAGACCCCCTTCGGAAACATGCGCCTCGTTTGGGCATACGGGCGGGCCGCTGAAAAGCACGTCAGGGATACCCTGCTAACCGATCCAGACATACGAAAGCGCGCCTTGGGGATATGGACGTGTCGGTGCAAGAAAACCAAAGTGCGGGGACACTATGACCCTGCAGCCAAGTGCAACACATGCGGCGGGAAGGTTGAAACTTACGGAGAGTACCTGTTTATCAACAACCGGCTTAGCGTGTCGGGCAACCCTGACCTCTTGTTGCGTGATGGGCCTGCATACGTCGTATACGAAATCAAGTCCCTTAAACACGAGTCCTCCGCAGGGTACACAGGCTTCAAGGATATTGAGACCCCCGAGGTGAAGCACGTGGAGCAAGGAACCCACTACCGAGAGCTAGGCACTGACGAGGGGCTACTCATGCACCCCAAACCAGTGGTACTATACGTGACCAAGGGGTTCACAATGAAGGCCCCGTGGTACAAGGCGTTCACCGCAACCGACGCACTGCAGGAGCAAGTCAACGCTGACGTGCTACTTGCCAGAGAGACAGCCAAGGAGTATGTTACTCACCGCGACGCCGGTACGGTACCGGACAAGATAACCATATGCGCTGAGGACCCCATGAAAAAACGTAAATCCTGCCCCGTCCACAATGAGTGCATAGCCAATGGGTAACGTTCACTTTGTGGGCCTAGACCCGTCGCTCACCGCAACCGGATTGTGCGTGATCCAAGACAACGGGCACGTTAAGGCGTTAAAGGTCCTAGGCTGTGGGTCGGCGCGCGGGGTGCAGCGCTTAGGGGTTATGCGCGACCAGCTAACTCAATATATGGACCCACTGACAACCGCACCGGATGACAAGGTGGTCTGTGCTATTGAGGGGTACGCACTTATGGCCAAGGGCAAGAACCATGACAAAGCCGAGCTAGGCGGTGCCTACAAGGTGCGTCTTTACGACTACGGCAAGGTGATATGCCTCATTGTCCCCCCTAAAAGCCTAAAAATGATCGCAACGGATAACGGCAACGCTGACAAAGATATGATGATCGACGCCGCTATCAATAAGTTTCAGATTACACCCAACGATGACAACGAAGCAGACGCCTTGTGGTTGGCACATATAGCCCGCGTATACTGGCATAAAGGCCCCTATGAGGCCCGTCAGGCGCAAGCTATGGCCAAGGTGTACCCAGCGTACCCACTACCGTTTACACGCCCTAAAACGACCTCCCCGCACCGGGTGCGGAGAAGGTCCCGTGGCGACTAGAACATAACTTTCTGCAGCATTGCACTTGCGCACCGCGCGGAATAAGCAATATAAGAAAGTACGCAGCACGCGCAACATGCGCACAACCGCCCAATGAAAGGGAACCACCATGACCATTAAAACCGGAGACACCGCAATCTTCAAAGGATACACCGAACTTGCAGACGGCGAAGAGCCGATCCTGATTGCCGGTGAAGAAGTCCAAGTTGGCGAATACGATGACGAAGACGGCACGTTTATTCTGACCGCCGTTGACGACGAGTCCCGCTCAGACACAGCGTTTGAGGAAGAGCTTGACGAAGTCGAAGCGCCCGCACCGAAGAAGCGCACGCGGGCCTCAGCCAAGAAGGCCGCACCCAAGCGCGCCGCGCCGAAGAAAAAAGCAGCCGCACCCGTCGAAGAAGAAGAGCCGGAAGAAGAGCCGGAAGAAGAAGCGCCCGCACCGAAGAAAAAGGCCGCACCCAAGAAAGGCGCACCGAAGAAACATGCTGCAGCCAAAGAAGCGCCGAAGAAGCTGGCCGCAGCCAAGGAAGCGCCGAAGAAAGCTCCCGCACCGGTAGCGTCCAAATTTGTGGTCATGGATATCATCGCTGATCTGGTCACAGACGTTGACGTGGCACTGGAAGCCGCCAAAGAAATGGCCGGTGAACTTGCCGAGCTTGAAGAGCAACACGAGGAAACCGTGTTCTCATTGGGCGGCGTGTTGAGCTACGTGAAGCGCGAGGAGGGCTTCAAGGATGCTGGTTATGACAGCATTGAGGCCTATACCGAGGGCGAGCTTGGGGTCAAATCCCGTAAGACACAGGCGTACATTTCGATCTACGAAAACCTGACCGCTGCAGGCGTGACGATGAAACAGATCGAAGGCATTGGCTGGACGAAGTTGCGCGAGATTGCGACCACCATCGACAAGTCCAACAAGACGGCCCTGCTCAAGGCGGCAAAGACCAAATCCCGCGACGAGTTGCAGGACCACATCAAAGCCATCAAGACCGGCAAGGCAAGCCCGACCAGCGATGCAGCGGCCCGCGCCAAGTTCCCCGCGTTCACACTGTTCGAAGACCAAGGCGACGCGTTGAACTCCGCTGTGAAGGTTGCACAGTCCACCTTCGAAGTGGATAACATGGGCGAAGCTCTGTACCTTATCTCGCAGGATTGGATGGCGGCGCAGGATCAAGACGTCCCTGTTGAGGACGCCCTTGAAGCCTTCAACGCCCGCTACGGAACTGACTTCGAAGTAGAAGACCAGTAAACCCACGCGAGACTAAGGCGGCCCCCGTTGTGGTGACGGGGGCTTTCACACATTCTGGTGGGCTATAAATGTCAAAGGCTACAACTCCAAGACGACGTGTACGCAGTAAGGTATCGGACGCCTTCCGCGCTAAGACCTCAAAGGGCATACGCATAGAGGGCGACAGCGTAGCAGCCCTAGGCGGTGATCCTGACGCAATACCCACAACAGCCGTTGAGCGGGCCATAGAGCGCTATACAGGGAAAAAGATACCGCTACACCAAGCGTACCCAACTCACCCCCCTGAGGCCCCTGAGAACGCCGCTCTCGCTATGCAACCTAACTACCCCGTGTCCGGTGTAAACGATCCACAGGACCCTGAGGCGGCATTGCTCATAAACTCTGAGGAGGCTTACCGAAAAGAGGTACGCCTCAACCTAGTCCACAAGCTGATATTGCGACGAGCCAATATGCAGCAAATAGCCACCGCCCTTGATACGGACATGCGCGACGCTTACACCTTGCGCACTGAGCTATATAGACGCATGCGCCAAGAGGCAGGACGCCTAGACACGCTGACGTTTGTGGGTGAGACCCGTGCGTTCTTTATGGAGATGCGGGGCACCTTTATCAGGAAGTCCGACGCCGAGGGTATGAGCGAGGAGAACCGGCAACGGTGGCTGGCCTTGGCTATGGCTACGCAGCGGGACTATATGCGCTTCATGCAGATGACAGGGTTCTTTGACAACGCCAAGTATCAGCCCGCCGTTGAGGACGTGATTGTAGAAGACGACGATATGTCTATCTTGCGCACCGCTATGAAAGAGGTCATGGACCCAACCGCCTTCGAGAACTCAGTAGATAGGGCACTCGCAGGCGAGGAGGAAGAGGCCGTGGATATCAAGACCACCGACGAACTGACGAGGTTCCTGTGACCAAGTATTCACGCAGCCTACATCAAGAGATACTAGCCGAGCGCGCGAACCGTTTGGACGCAATGAAGCGCATGGCGGATAAGCAAGCCAAGGTCATGATGCAGCATGGGCGTCAACGCCTGAGCGACATATACACCCACGCGTGCACCAAGCTATTTGACGACGACGACGAAGCCGCGTTCATGTACCTTTCGCACCTCAGGAGGATACCGGTAAGTATTGAGGAGTTTGTGGAAAGCACTGACTTTCTAGGCGGCGTTGACATGGAGCTATGGCCTCAGATCGCAAACGACTTGTCTGCAGTTAACACTGACTTCCTATTAGGCGAGGAGCAAGTCACGGAGTATATTGACAGCGGGGCCACGGGTACGGGTAAGACCGCCAAGGCCCATGTGACGCAGGCCTACCAACTATACCACCTACACTGCCTCAGCAGCCCTCAGTCAGTATACCGATTGGCTAAGCAAACGCCGATCATAATGGTGTTCACGTCGTCCAATTGGGCAACCACCCGTGACGTTCTGTTCAGGCCGTTCATGCAGCTTGTGACCGCTATGCCGTTCTTTCGCAGGTACACCACATGGAACACCGACAAGTCCAGCGTGCTAGAGTTTGACAACAACCTCGTGGTTGAGCCAGTCAACGCCACCGGTCAGGGTATCATTGGTCGCGCCATAATCGGGGGCCATATAGACGAGGCGAACTTCATGGCGGTGGTGCAGGGGTCTAAGCGTATGACCAGCGCTGACGGACGCGGTGGGGTGTTTGACCAAGCTGAGCAATTCTACCGCGCTATCAAACTACGCCGCAAGTCTCGCTTCTCTAAGAACATCACCGTCCCCGGGATGATAATTGTGTCCTCCTCAACAAGACACCTTGACGACTTTGTTGATCGCCGTGTTGACGAGGTACGAGAGAGCAACGAGCCAAACGTTAGAGTGTTCCGACATAAACAATACGAGGTGCAGCCTAAAGAGAACTTTAGTCGCAAGACATTCAGGCTATTGGTTGGTACTCCCGAATATAGCACACGCATACTCGGGGACGATGATGTGTCGGGTTTGGACTACCCTGAAGGTGCCATGGTTCTGGACGTCCCTGAAAACTACCGGTACGAGTTTATGCACCGTCCCGAGGACGCGCTGCGTGACGTATGTGGGATCAGTACGGTCAACTTGTCACCGTTCATAACACAGCGCGTCAAGATTGTTGAGGCGGTAGAACGCTGGCACAAAGACGGCAACGCACACGCCGTGATGCGGGCTAACGTAGACCTAGTTGACCACGGCATGCCTAAGCTGGTCCCTGAACTATTGGACGCAGACACCGAGACAAAACGTTTCGTCCATATTGACCTTAGCAAATCAAAGGACCGGTGCGGGATTGTGATGCTAAGGGTTGACCGTATGGTCCTAGTAAAGACTGAGGAGGGGCTATACGAGAGGGTCCCTCATTATGTGGTGGAGCTAGCGATATCCATACAGCCAAGCCAAGCCAAAGAGCTAGACATTGCCGAGGTACGAAACTGGGTGGTGGCCCTAAAGGCTGAGCACGACGTACCTATCTATATGATCACGTATGACGGCTTCAACAGCGCGGAGAGCATACAGGCTCTACGAAAGATAGGCATACGCTCAGAGCTTGTTTCAATGGATCGCACAGACGAGCCGTACCAAGTCGTTAGACGCGCGCTGTATCAAGACCGTTTGGACCTACCAGACAACCCCGTGCTGAAAACAGAGCTTATACAGCTAGACCAAGACCAAGCCACAGGACGAGTTGATCACCCCCCGAAAGGCAGCAAAGATATCTCGGACGCACTAGCCGGTGCGGTGTACGCGGCTAGCACTTCCCGTATCTACCGGACGAAAACTTATTTCACTGACGCTGATGGAAATAGGTTGCATTCAAGACAGACTAGCGAAGTAAGTTCCCTCGGGTAGAACTTTTGTCTTGATATGTGTCCCCTCCTGTGCGCACCTACTACCCGTGAAGCATATAAAAGGAGGGCGACACATGACCGAAGATAACAGAACCACGCGCGCCCCCGGGCTTTTGCAGACACAGGCACGTCTGCGCGAAGCTGAGAGCGCACTACTCGAACAAACCGCACGGGCCGACCGAGCGGAGGCGGATGCCGCATGCCTTGCCAGTTACCTTGAGCAGAGAGCAGGCGTGCACGTATGGGACCACGGCGACGTGATGACCATGATCGACAGCACGTTCGGGAAGCTAACGCGTGGACTTCGCACGGCGATTGCGCGGGCGCGCTCACAAGGCTCACCAGCTAGTTTTATAACGATTGATCGTATACTGCAGGGTGAGGTTGAGAAGGTGGCCGCTGAGGTTCGTCAACGCTTTGACGGGGTAGCCGATCAAGCTGCAGTGGCAATGCCGCACCTCCTGACGGATCGCATGCGTTATGACACTGCCACGGTTGTATCTAACGCAGCACGTTACCAGAAAGCGGCATAGCCCGCACCCGGTGCGGGGGCTACCCACCGAAACCACAGCCCCCGCACCGAAGGTTGACCACCCCGCCACTAGGTGGTTCATTATGATGATGGATGAACCCCGTATCATATACCTAACCAAGGGCATGCAGACCGTAGTCAGCGCCCGAGATTACCCGTGGCTATCAAAGCACAGATGGTACTTCAACGGAGAGGATAGCCCCTACGCTAAACGGTCCAAAACTGTCAAGGGTGTACGCACTGTAATCTACATGCACCGCGCCATTACTTCCGCGCCCGAGGGGACTGTGGCGAACCACAGGGACGGGGACACCCTGAACAATACCCGAGGCAATCTAAACGTATGCACGGTGCGCCAGAACGGGACGATCTATAGGGTGGCTAAAGGGCGCTTTGGACTTATAGGTGTTGACCTGAGAGGTGGCGTGACTACGCCGGTAGGGGGAATGAAGCATTATAGGTCTAGGATAACCTTTTTAGGGGAGAGGAAGTTTCTAGGGCACTTCTACACGAAGGAGGACGCGGCCTTGGCATACGACCACGCAAGCGTTAGACTGCTAGGAATATACGCACCTACTAACTACCCACCGGAAAACTATCATTGCCCGTTCATAAAAGACGTGCAATCACTTGAAACATTACCGCCCGAAGAGATTGAGGATATCCCATGGTAACGAACCGACGTACCACGAAAGAGAGCTTGAGAATGTACATTGCGCCCCACGGCAAGAGCGTATGTCTACAGTTCCAGCACACGCAAGACGGCTCAGGGTGGTGCACGCTTACACGCGGTGAGCAAGCGCGACAGCTAAAAATCCTGAAAGGGCTTGTGGACTACTACGACGTACAGGACGGGAATTACCTGCCTGAGGCGGCGGGTACGGGCGGTATCACCTACGACGATCCCTCAATGGGTTTGCTGATATCAGAGGCCGAATACGGGTGTATAACGATCACTGCAGGAAGCCCTCAAGCCTATAATCCAGAGACCCCATATCAAAAAGTGTTTTTGTCCTTGTCAACCGCACGGCACTTGTGCGAGTTTATGGCGATGATCATACGAGGGGGACGCCCTGTCCGTAAGCGCACGAGACCCGCCGCCAAACCGGCGACGCGCAAACGAGCAAGGCCAGCAGCCCTCACCAAGTAAAGGACTAGGACCCATGGGCCGCAAGCTACTGACAAACCAAACAGGCGCTCTTGCGCTATCCGACGCAACAGATCAGGCATGGGCAGGGGGCCACTTATCCCTCCACGCAGTCGGAACCTTCGCCAGTTTAGAGGTGCACTGCTCACCGGTGAAGAACGTAGACAGCCCCACAGACGTGACGGACTTCGCACCGGTACACACGTTCACTACGGAGGGTGTTGCCTCGTACTACCTAGGCCCTTGCGTCATACGCGCCACTGCGGACGCTACCGCCGTAAACGTCACACTGACGCTCCTGTAAGTTGTCAGATGCCCCGTATAGAGTAGGGGTTGAAACCACCTCGCAAGGCATGCTCCTAGCATTTGCTGATATGCACGGCATACGTGACCGCGTGTACCCCCTACTCGAAGAAACTGGAAACATGCTACCCGCCGGTGAACCGGTCACTGCAGCCGCCTTGCTGCAATACTATAGACGCGTCCACGGTCTGACAAAGACTGACATACATGAGCGCTGCAAGATAGCCATATCACAGATCAACGCATACGAGCGAGGCGAGTTTAAGAACCCGGGGCTACGCACTATACAAGCCCTGTCATACGGATACCGCTTACCCTTCCCGAAACTACTGGTAGCCGTCATGCGCGAGATAAGACCACGCTCAAACCCACGCCAACGAAGGAAGGCCAAGACATGACCAAAAAGACCACGACCAAAGCAAAGGCACCAGCTAAGCCTAAAGCCCTGCAGACCAGCGCAGAGTATTACGACTACGACAATGTGTTCGACGCTGACCTAACGGCCCTAGTGGCCTTTGTCGGTAACCCACGCAAGAACGATCACGTGGTCCAATCCATGGCTGACGTGATTGAAGCACACGGGTTCCGTATCCCCATCATGATCAAGACACTTCCAGACGATCAGTACGAGATTGTGGATGGTCACTTGCGCGTCAAGGCGGCCCGCCTCCTCGGTATGGATACCGTCCCCGCATACCTTGTTGACGACATGGACGAAGCTCAGATCGCGTTGTTCCGCGTGGCTGTCAACAAGGCCTCTGAGTTGGCTGACTGGGACAGCGGCAAGTTGCGCGAATTGCTGGCACAGGTGAAGGCTGAGGACGAGGATATCTCACGCCTGACGTTGATTGGCGAGACAGACCTGACCACCATTCTGGCAGAGGAGAAAGTTCAACTCCCTGACGACCCGAAGCCCGCCAAGGCCGGTACTACGAAGAGCAAGGCCGCTGACAAGTCAACTGTGACCAACGAAGACGATATGGTCACACTATCCCTGACGCTTACCTCAGCGCAGCGTGAAGACATGTTGGGTGTACTGGCAGGCCTTGTGAAGGAGGGCACCTATGAGAACAACTCACAGGCCGCCTATGGGGTTGTGATGAAAACCTCAGAACCTCCCGCCAAGGCAAAACCCCGCAGTCGCAAAAAGTCTTAAGCACTAGAAGGTCCCCGCGTAACCCCAAAGGGTTTACATACCACGCGGGGGCCACTATATTGTCCTTAGTAAGCAACGAGGACAATATGCCAGAACCACGATCATTTACCATGTGCCCACAATGCGGGTGCGTGAAGAAAGACCAAGGTACGTCAGATCAAAATATGTTTGATTGCGGCGAAACCGTATCTCGCGGGCCACAGGGCCTACAGACGAGCTACACATGCCACACCCTTCCAGCTTATATACGGACCACTGAGGCCAAACTCGCCATGGCCCTGACCAGTGTGCCCCTAATGCGTCTCAAGGGCACTCAGTGGGGCCTTATAGACGACCTGTCAAAGCGTGAGGGTTATACCCACGGCGTGAAAAAGGATGCACGAACCATTCTAATATGCACAGACGCAGGGCTAGTGGAGCGTGGTGCCCCTAATGAGTATAGGTTAACATCATGGGGAACCGATGTGCACCGTATTATGAAAGAGACCACCTATGGATAGCCAAGACCCTGACGTCATCACAGACGTGTTGATCACTGCGCTGGACACCGACGTTCGGGATCGTATGACGCAGCTATACGAAGATAACCCCGACGCGTCCTTCGCTGAGCTACGAGGAGCCTACCTGAAGCTTCTCTTTGAACATCACCGACTAACCGTTCTGGATGCAGCGGCTAGCACGGGGTACACCTCAAATATGCTGTACCGGATTATGCGTGGCGAGAAGCCAATGAGCTTGAAGTTCATACGAGCCATATCCGACGACACCCCGTTATCCCGTGGCGAACTTGTGGCTATGATCGCAGTGACCAACATGATGGAGATATCCAATGAGTAAGCCTATCAGGAAGCGACGCCGGTTAGTTACCACACAGGATGCCCCCGCACCGGGTGCGGTGAGGAAACGTACCAGACCCAAGCGCGCTGAGACTTACTTCAAAGAACAGGGATGGGACCCTTATGTTGACGGGGGAAAGAATCCATGGGCCATGACCGCCTTAGGGCTGAATGGCGGCACCCTAGGCTTCACAGAGCTACGAGAAGGGAAGCGCTACGTATACGGTATGACGGCGGAGTACGAGATAGAGCTTGTAGGGACCGTGAAAGGCAACGAGTACACGGCACATAAAATCCTAGCCGGTAAGTATGCGGACGCCGCGCGTGTACGGTACCGTAGTGAGCGCCGCGTAGGTAGCTTCTAACGTTGACGGGGTAGGCTACAGCGGCTACACCCTAGGAACGCCCCGCAAGGCGACTCCCTAGCTGCATAGCGAGAAGGCTCGTCCTCCAAAGGGGCGGGCCTTGAACTTGGATAGGATATAAATATGACCACATTTATGGGTAAGCCGGTTAGGTGCTACTGTTACCAATGCGAACGTCAGGTAGACAACTACGAGATAAGCTGCATATACGATCCCCGTAGTGGCCAAGACACGTATAGAGTAGACGCCACGTGCCACGGACGTACCGCACATACTACAATATCTATGGAGTACCTACATGATTGGAGGACCCATGGGCTGGACTTGGAGATGTTCTTGACGAATGGCTCAGGAACCCCCGTACCGGCGCAGCCTCCTCAACCAGATCAGGGCTGGTTAAACGCCCTATCAGGGGCTACACTCATTGGGATTGATCGGGCCAGTGGTCCTGACGTCACCGCAATAGGGATTATCCCACCGGCACCTAAAAAACCAGCAACCCCACAAACGGGCAAGCGACGCAAGAGGATTATTGAACTGTGACTACACGCACCAAACAGATGGACACCAAAAAGCTCAACCCATACGAGGGCAACAGCCGAACCCACAGCGACGAACAGATTGGTAAAATCAAAAACAGTATTGAAGAGTTCGGGTTCCTCGTGCCGGTGGTAATGGCCGACGGGGTGATCCTAGCCGGTCACGCGCGCGTAGCCGCCGCCAAGGAGCTAGGCCTTGCCAAGGTACCTTGCATAGACGCAAGCCACCTCAGCGCCGCTCAGCGCCGCGCCTACGTCATTGCTGACAACCGGTTAGCTGAAGACGGCGGGTGGGATGACCTCGCGTTGCGTAAGGAGCTTCACGCGCTGGCCACGGAAAGCTTTGACCTTTCCCTCACGGGCATGGAAAACGACGAGATCGCAAAGTTCGTGAAACTGGACAGCGACTACCAACCCACGCTGAACCCCGAGGCGGGAGGAGTTGACGTTACCGACGAGGATATCAACAAGGCGGGCGCGGGCATGGACAGCCATTATGCTGACCGATCTGAGCAACGCCTTATCGACGTGACGTGCCCACACTGCACCAAAGACTTCAAAGTCTCAGCGGACGCAATGAAATGACCTTTACGGAGTGGGCCACACTGGTCCTAAAGGGTAGCTTTCGTTTCGCAAAGACTATGCCCCATATGCCTCACTATTACTCAGTCAGAAACACGTGGGAGGACCAAGACGCCTATACCGCTGTAGTGCAGTATATCTATGACCACGGGTACACCCGAACCTTTGGGAAAACTGAGTACCGATATGTGAACCTCAACGGGTGCAAGTATTGGTGCATGGGGGCACCGGCCCACGAAACCACCATCCTAAACCGCGCTGACCTAAAGCACGATCAGCACCCCTACGATCTCATTGCGGACGACTACGACGAGCGCTTCAATGATGTTGAATACGTTGACGAGGATACCCGCATATTTGATATGATTGGGGGAATGAGCGATTTCAACTCCATGCTAGACGTGGGGTGCGGCACGGGATTAGCGCTGCAGTACTTCGCCCCGACACGATACGTGGGGATAGACCCTAGCGGCGGCATGCTGGATCAATTGCGTAGCAGTTTCAAGTTCCCATCACACGAGTATCAATTACTGCAAACGGGTATGGAGTCATTCCACTTAAACGAGACCTTTGACGCTGTGATCAGTATGTACGGTTGCCCTAGCTACATGGACCGAACGGCGGTGCAGCGTATGGCGAACTACGTGGGAGAGGGCGGGGTGCTATTCGCCATGTTCTACAAGAACGGGTACACACCCAAGACACACCAGATGGTCGCAGACCTTGCGCCTATCGTTCGTCACAAAAAGAACGTGCTGAAAGGTGATGTGATTGACCTAGACGATTACTTCGCGATACGGTACGAGGACCTAGGATAGCACCGCACCGGTGCGGAGAGGCTACAATGGTTTATCACACAGCACTGGCACAGGGTGCCTACCTAAAGGGGCTTGAGCCTATAGAGGGTATGCACCCTGCCAAGGGCGGGATCGCTGGCACATGGGATATCATGCAGGGCGAGATACCCAAGGAGTTTGACGACATTGATCTTGTGTACACCGAACCCGCATGGTCTGCAGGCCTAGACGTATTCATGGAGCGGGCGGGACGTCCTAAGCTGGACTTCTCTGATTACTGTGAACGCGTCATGCATATCATAGACGAGCTTGGAAAGCCCACGGTTATGATATGGAGCAAGAGCGCTCAGAAATATGGCCGCACCCCTGACCACTTGTTAGATGTGCGCCTTAACAACCACCGAGCACCCGTGGCGTTCTTCAACGGGGCCAAGCCACCCGCACCCTCGTTTTCAGACAACCTCACGCTGATAGCTTCACTGGCACAGCAGTTCGACAACGTGGGCGACTTCTCCGCAGGGTACGGGAACACCGCGCGTATATTTAGGGGATGGGGTAAACGGTTCGTCATGACTGACGTGAACCCCCTATGCGCTGACTACATCATTAAAAATTCAGGGGGCTGGTAATGAAGATTTACAGCGCGACAGAAACAGTATGGGATGCGGCTATCCGTCGTATCAATTGGTTATACGACAACTTCGAAACGGTTGCTGTGAACTTCTCAGGGGGTAAGGACAGCACCGTGTGCCTTAACCTAACCCTGATGGTAGCGGAGCAGAGGGGACGCCTACCGGTGCCTGTGATATTTGTGGATCAGGAAGCCGAGTGGCAATGCGTCATTGACTACAACCGGCACATCTTTTCAGACCCGCGTATCAAGCCCTACTGGATACAATGCCCTATCAAGCTGTTCAACGCCACGTCCATTGAGGAGCCGTGGCTTTATTGTTGGGAGGAGGGGCGCAAGTGGGTCCGCCCTAAGGAAGACTTCTCGTACCACGAAAACGTGTTCGGGTCAGACCGCTTCGCAGGTATCTTTGACGGGGTGGCTAAGTTCGTGGCCCCTAAAAATCTCGTGAAGATCGCAGGGGTACGGGCCGAGGAAAGCCCCGCGCGTCTGAAGGGCTTGACTAGCTATGTGACATTCGGTGGCGAAACATGGGGAAGGGTAGAGGACAAGAAGGTAGGTCACTACACGATGTACCCTATCTACGATTGGTCATACACGGATATCTGGAAAGCCATTCATGACAACCATTGGCCCTACTGCAAAATCTATGACGAGATGTACCGTCATGGGGTGCCTACAGCGCAGATGCGCGTATCCAACGTGCACCACGAGAGCGCTGTCAAAACCCTCTTCTATCTGCAGGAGATTGAGGGCGATACGTGGAACAGGATCGTAGAACGTATCTCGGGTATCAACACGGCGGGGCAGATGAAAGAAGACATGATGGCACCTAAGACGTTGCCGCCCATGTTCGCCACTTGGTACGAATACCGCGACCACCTTATCGACACACTCATACGTGATCCAGAGCACCAAGAATACTTCTACAAGACATTCGCAGCTTGGGACGAACGGTACGAAGTAGAGGTGCACCCCACGCTGGTCAGGACGCAGATACAGGCGGTCCTAAACAACGATTACCACGGCACCAAGCTATCAATTTTCGCAGCGAGTAACGGTATGTTCTCGAAAGGTCGCGGTAGTCGCGGCGGCGACGCAAGTGAAAGGCGTGACACATGAAAGACGTTATGAAGAAAGCCAAGGTTGTCAGCGGCGGCGTAGAGGTGCCCCTTGCAACCTACAAAGAGTTGCGCAAGCTGGAAGGCCAGTACGGAGAAGTTGGGGCAGGCCTCATGCAAGCTATCCTCACGGGCAAGGAGAGCGCCTCTGAAGGGGATATGGTGTTCCTGCAGCACTTACGCAACTTCATTCACGACCACGCCTCACCGGTAGCTGAGCAGCCCGTGGACAACATCCGGTGGGTGCCTATCGAAAAGGTGCGGCCCAACGACTACAACCCGAACTCGGTTGCCAAGGTCGAAATGAAACTACTCTACACGTCTATCCTGCATGACGGGTACACTCAGCCGGTAGTGACCGTATACGACGAGGCAGAGGACGTGTACGTTATCGTTGATGGGTTCCACCGCTACTTCACGTGCAAGAACAACCCCGATATTCGAGAGCGCAACAAGGGCATGTTACCCATCGTCGTGATCAAAAAGGATATCAATGACCGCATGGCTTCAACCGTCCGTCACAACCGAGCGCGGGGCAAGCACTCAGTGGGGGGCATGGCCAGCATGGTTTTCAACATGCTAGAGGAGGGCTGGTCAGACGCGCATATATGCAACGAGCTTGGCATGGAACCTGAGGAGATATTGCGTCTAAAACATATCACCGGCTTCTCTAAGTTGTTTGAGGGTACCGAGTACAAGGCATCTTGGCAGACCCGTCGCCAAATCAAGGCGCGTCAAGAGGCGGGCGTGGAAGTGGCTCAGCCGGTGCGTTCTGACTATGTGCCACCCAAACCCAAAAAGGTCAGGAAACGAACCCGCCCCGCACCCGGTGCGGAGGGTTGACCCCTAACAACGGGTAGCGTAGAGCTTGGGGGGTAAGCAACAAAGGACGCCCCCCATGGCCGCCGCCCACCTATCAAAAGCCCTAAAGCTATTTGACCAGCTAGATCGTAGACACAACCGTGCTACGCAATTTGACGCCCTACTCACCTTCGCGTTTTGCAGCCTAGCCAACCAAACACACTTCCCATCTACACCACAACACGCGGCCATAGAAAAGCAATATATGGACGAGGTTAAACGGTGGCCCGTTGAGAACGTCCGAGAGATATTCCCTAAGATCATGGCCGAGGTTATGATCCACGCTAAGAGCACTGACTTTCTAGGAGATATGGCCGGTGAGCTAGGCCTACTCAACAGCCATCTAGGCCAGTTCTTCACACCGTGGCACCTGTGTAAACTCATGGCAGGTATAAACACCCCTCCCGACATGGACAGGATCATAAAGGACAAGGGCTACTTCTCGCTACAGGAGCCAGCCGTGGGGGGAGGAGCCATGGTGCTAGCTATGGGCGAAGTACTCAGGGAAAAGGGGTACGACCCCGCGCGCCACATGTATGTCCACGCCACAGACCTGTCACTCCACTGCTACCGCATGAGCTATATTCAGTTGTCTGCAGCGGGTATCGCAGGGATCGTAGTTCACGGCAACTCGCTGACCGACGAGGTGTTCGACACACAGTTCACACCGCCCATGGGCACCTTTCTAAAATACAACCGGCCTCCATGGGAAGCCACACCGAAACCAGCCGTGAGAAAACGCAAGAGGAGAAGCACCGATGACATTAAAACAGGTCCACAAACTGTACGACGCCGCAAGCGGCAAGGCCCCGCCACTTAACAAGCGTGGAGGCATATGCGTTCGATGCGGTAACAAGGTCCCCCCTAATGCAGGGGTCACAGGCCGGTGGGCAGACAAGCCGGTGGTTGAGCATACCTACTGTAACCGTGTATTCAGGGGATCGCGCGTGCATTACAAAACCAGCCCATCATCTTTAGCGCCCACCGAGACATTCATATTCACAAGTGACGAGGGGGTGACTGATATATACAACGTGTCAGGCATCCTAGCCTTTCTTGATAAGCGCAAACCAGAGACCATAACCATATCAGTTGACCGGCACCTAGTTGAGCACATGGTGAACAGGAACGGAGTGCAATGGGACTCGGTAGACGAGGTGGTAGGATTGCGACACGCTGAGGGGGGAGGGCCTGATGACCCTGTAGTGCTACTGTACATCCCTCAGTCAGGCGAGCATATCCTTTTAGACGGGGCGCACAGGGCCGTGTTTGCGTATCGTGCCGGTAACCCTACCCTTGAGGCCTATGTGGTGCATCCACGGGACTGTTTGGGCATGGTGCTCAGAGATGTGCAGCCCGACCAGTTGGCAGGGTTCACCGCGTGACACGGCCCTATACCATACGAGAAGGATCACCCGTCCTATCCGTGAGGGGGGCTATACTGGGGTACTTCACAAAGAGCCTAAGCCTACACGCGCCTCAGTATAGGGTGGCAATTATAGACCTAGATGTAGGGCTACGCCTGTACAACGACGACGTTCCACAAGAGCCGATAAACGATACTGCGACTACGTTGCTGTTCGTATACTCAACATCACTTAGCGGATGGACGGTATATGATGACGACTTTGCAGCACTTGAGGAGTGCATGCGGTCTGACGACCCCTTTGTTAGGAGGTGAAGGAAAAGCCGTGCCCCTAATTGACCACGGGGCCTTTAGAGGGTAGCTTGGCGCGACCCTAACAGAGGCCCATGATGATGACAAAGACACGTAAGCGCACCCGCCGTACCAAGAATGATCAGGGCCTAGGCGGACTGTCTGCAGCCATGATGCAGATTGAGGGCGAGGACCTGCATGACGTGTTCCCCTCATTGAAGTTTCAAGACACCCGACAATTGGTAGACGAGTTCGAGAACACCTACACCACCGCAGGCATGGAGCACGCGGTGGTTGAGCCTATGTACAACCCTCAAATGCTCAACCGGCACGCCCTGTCAAGCGGGGTGCTCAGAACGTGTATCGACGCCATGGCCACCAATATCGACGGGTTCGGGTACAGTCTTGAGTATATCGGTGAGGAGGGTATGCAGGAAAGCGCTGAGGCCCTAGACGAGCGTGAGCGTGCGGCGGGCCTACTGGATCACCCCAATGGCCAGTACAGCCTTATCGACTTGCGCAAGCGGTGGCGCACGGACAAGGAGGCGACGGGGTACGCCGCCATGGAGATTATACGGGATGACGAAGATGGGTTCCCCGTAATGCTGACCCACGTCCCTAGCTACACCGTGCGCATGACCACGCAAGATAAGACACCGGTAGACACGTTGCGCTATATGCCTCGCGCCGGAGCGTCCGATAACATGGTTAAGGTTCGCACGCGGTTCCGACGCTATGTGCAGCTATCAGGATCAAAAAAGATATTCTTCCGTGAGGTGGGTGATCAGCGAGATATCGACAGCCGCACAGGTAAGCCTATGGCCGGTAGCAACCCCAATGACGACAACCGGTCAACCGATATGCTACTGGACTTCATGTACGCTCCGGGCTGTAAATACGGTGCCCCGCGTTGGGTGGGTGAGCTTCGGTCTGTTCTAGGTATTCAGGAGAGCGAGGGCACTAACCTTAGCTACTTCAAAGACAACGGTATCCCCGCAATGATGCTGATGGTCATGGGCGGGGCTATGTCGGACCAAGCCCAGAAAGACTTCAAGTCTATGGTGCAGTCTGCACGCGGCGGCGGCATGCAGAACAAAATCATCATGGTTGACGTTAAGGGCGACGAGATGGCCGCCTCAGACAAGGGCGTGGTGCAGCGTCCCGAGGTACGCCTAGAGCCGCTTATGCAGGTACGTCAGACTGACGCTTTCTTTCAGGTATATGAGGAGAACGCCTCAAAGAAGGTACGATCCTCTTTCCGCCTGCCCTCAATGTTTACAGGCCTGACAGAGGACGTGCGGTATTCAGTGGCACAGGCTAGCCTGACTGTAGCAGAGAGCCAAGTATTCGGTCCTGAGCGTGCACAGACAGACGACCTTATGAACTACCAAGTACTGACCTACAACGGGGAACCCATGCGCTATTGGCGCTACCGGTCCAACCCCCCACGCATCCAAGATCAGGAAACCATCATGGAAGCCGTTGACACGCTCGAAGGCGTGGGTGCCATGACGCCTAACATCGCTATCGCGTTGGCCAACGAGATGTTTGATATCGACACACCACTGATTGACGACGAGTGGGGAGACTTGCCGTTTAGTCTGACCACACTGGCCTATGAAAATGACCTTAACCAAAGTAGCGTCACAGACCCCGCCAAGGAAGGCGGCGAGAAGTCCACTAAGAGCGCCGTAAGACGCCGTAAGAGGGCCATTGATGTATCTGGCACCGCCAAGGCCCATAGAGACGGTAAGCGCACACACGGGGCTATCAGGAAGCGTAAACGCAAGCGTCAGATAGTTGTGGGTACTGCGCAACGAGACGTGGCGGAATAACCATGACCTACACCCTCACATCGAAAGCTGACCTACTACCGGTAACTGAGTGGAACGCAGAGGCAGAGGCCGACGCCATTGATCGTAAGTTCCCCACGCACTCCTTCAAATCCGAGGGGGACCCATACGAGTTCTACCGTGGGGAAGTACGCCTAGGGAAAGCCATGGGTATGGCCGTCGCAGCTAGCGCCGATTTAGCCCTAGTAGAGTTTGACAATATCGTTGACCGAGCAGGGCACAGCCTCAAGGCCGGTAGGTTTGACCTCGTGGGGGCGTTGCGCGGGCTAGTGCCAGTGATGCAGAAGGCGTGGAATACCAACACATCCAAACTGGTAGAAGGCATCATAGGTGACTTGAGTGAGCTAGGTGCTCGCCGCGCCGGTGCCTTCAAGCGCTTCGAGAGTCTGCCCACACGAGCGCTGATTGAAGAGGGTATGGTTGCCTCCTCCAAATACTACACCAACAACTACTTCAACCGTGTGGTCATGCCTTCCATGGTGGGGGATATAAACGCAAAGATCGACAGCGGTGCTGAGTTTGACGACGCGTTCTTCAAAGCCTTGCGACAGAAGATGGACACGCGCCTAAAATCTGTTCCGTATTGGCGTATGGTGGGGAACCAAGCCGCAAGCCGGTCATACCACTACGGCCTCACAAGGGCGGGGTTATCAACGGGCAAGACAGGGTACCGGCTGAAGGCCACTCTTGACGAGCGCACGTCAGAGGTGTGCGAAAACCTACACGGCAAGACTTTCTGGTTAGCCGATGCGGTGGCACACTTGGAGAAGATAGCCCGTGTCGATCCTGAGGGTATAAAGGAAGCTGACCCATGGGTTACCCTAAAGGACATTGAGGGCAAAACAGGTGAGCAGCTTACCAAGGAGGGCATTATGACGCCTCCCTTTCACGCAAGCTGCAGAACAACCCTAGTGATGGTGTAGCCCGCACCGGGTGCGGGGACATAGCAAAAACAGTCCGGCCATTGTCAGGCGCGCTCACGTGGGGCATGTTACTCCAAACAAGTAAGGCAAACCCATGAAGCACGATACGCACATTGAGCACCCTCTACTATCTGACGCATTGTCGGGCGGTTCACGTGCGGTGCTAATATGCAAGACGCTTGCTGCAAAGCAGATTGTCTATGGGGTGGTGTACGCACCGGGTGAGATTGATACCGACGGTGAGACTATGATGGCTCAGGACATTGAGGATATGTCACACCGCTTTATGAAGCGGGTCTGCGAGACCAAGGGTCAGGTGATTGACTCTGAGCACGACAATATCCCCGTAGGTGCCTACCCCGTGGCCAGCTACATCGAAGAGTCAGATGACAAGGACTGGCCTGCAGGTTCATGGGTCCTAGGCGTAAAGATTGAGGACCCGATTGTATGGGCGAAGGTCGAGAAGGGCGATATTAACGGGTTTAGCTTTGAGGCACTGACCAAAAAGCTACCGGCTATCGTTGAGATATCCGCAGATCAAGATACCGTGGGCAAGACCTCCGTGACCGATAAACACGACCACATGTTCTTCCTTGAGTTCAACGAGGAAGGCCGCGTCATAGGGGGCATGACCAGCTTTGACCTAGGACACCGTCACATGATCAAGGCAGGTACCGGCACAATGGCCGCTCAAGGCCCCGGCCTACGCAACCACTCACACAGATTGCCCGTGTAACTTAGCACGCGCTCAGAGGACCAGACTATGAAACGCAAACCGAAGCAACGGAAAGCCCTAGTAGGGGTGATGACGAACCCTCAGCCCCGTTTCGTAGCGCTGGTAAAGCATGGGGCAAACCAACGTCCCTTCCACGCCACCAAAGCGGACAAATCCAAATCCAAGGAGACCCCAATGTCAAAACGCCGCACTAAGAAGGACGGTTCCACAGACGTGAAACTGCACCGTGTGATCTTCTCAGCCGAGCACTTCGCTGATGAAGACGCCGTAACAAAACACCTCAAGGCCGAAGGCTACAGCGACTTCACCGTCCTGAAAACTGACGACGGCTTTGAAGTATACGACGAGGAAGCGCCTGAAGGCACAGAGACCCGCCTTGTTGAAAGCCCGTCGCAGAAGGGCGTATCCTACGACCTGTACGACGCGCCTGCAGACACTACCGATACCAAGTCTGACGACGACGACGAAGACGACGAAGACGACGATGCACAGAACGCTGGCACCGACTCAAAAGCCGATGACAAAGACAACGGCAATGGTCTGGCAGACGACGCCAAGAAGGCAGACGGCAAGAAAGAAGACGACAAGACCGCTGACACTAAGACCGCCGACACCAAGACTGCTGACACCAAGACCGGCGACAAAGCCACAGAAACCACTGACGCCCCTCGCCGCCGTGTGCGCAAAGGCTCAACGGTACTCGGTGGCCTAACAATGTCTCAGTTCACAGCGGCTCATGAAAACTTCGCTGACAGCATTGCAGCCAAGGGCACCAAGTCTTTTGGCGAAATGGTCGAGAACTACACAGGCGGCACTCCTCCAGGTTTGTACGTCATGGCTGACGCCCTCATGGGAGAGTTGCGCAAGTCCATTAAGGCGGGTGTAGCTGACGAGGACACCGTCAACAAAATGGCAGGCGACTTCGCCAAGGGCGTTATTGCCATGCACGCCGCATACGACCAGATCATCACCAAGTCCGACAAGAAGTCAGACGAGGAGATGGACGAATGGAACGAACTTCTCAACCTCTTGTTCGGTGAACCCACCATGACCGAGCAGAAGGCCGAGAACGTCGAGGCTCTGGGGACTATCACTTCCCAGCTTGGGAGCATGGACAAGATGCTCAAATCCATCCAAGGCCGCCTTGATACCGCTTCTTTGATCGCTACCGAAGGAGCAACCGGCACCACTACGGTGCCTGAGCGGAAATCTCACGACGGCCACGATGACGACGATGGTGGTACCGAGGGGAACGAAGCCGTCACCGAAGCGGAAGAAATGGACCGCCGCACCCGTAAACGTCTTGGCATGCCGGTGAGCTAACCAAGCCCATCGACACGATACGACACCCACAACAATGGTTATGAGGAAAATCAAAATGACCAAGAAAACACTTTCGCAAAAGGCCGACATTGCACTGTCAGACCTCACCGCTGGCGGCGGTATGCTCAGCGAGGAGCAGAACGAGACCTTTATCCGCCGTCTCGAAGACAGCCCGACCATGCTGCAGGCAATCCGCCTGTACCCCATGAACGGCCCAACGGCGCGTATCAACGCCATCGGCTTCGGTGACTTCATCACGTACCCATCCAACTGGGACCCGACGGTGGACAACACCAACCACGAAGGGCGTAAGTTCAAAGCGCCTTACCGTTCGAAAGCCATCACCACCCACGTGACGCTGACGACCAAGCCGGTCAAAGCGGTTGTCTACCTGCCTTATGAAATCCTTGAGGACAACATTGAGCGGGGCAACTTCCAGCAGACCGTCGTGGCCATGATCGCAAACAAGTTTGCGTCCAACATGGAGGCAATGATCATTCGTGCTGCAGAAGGCGGTAGCGACCCCGTTGCCCTCCTGAACTACATGGACGGTATCTATGCACGGGCCTCGGACCACATCGTCAACGCAGGCGGTGCCGCGCTGAATGATGACCTGTTCGTGGATGCTCTGAAAACCCTTCCTAAGAAGTACCGCACCGACCTTGGCGCGCTTCGCTTCTTCACGGGTTCCAACGCTGAGCTTGAGTTGCGCCGCGCGCGTGCCTCACGTAACACCGCGTTGGGTGATGACTTCCTGACAGGTGCCCGTCCGGTTGATGCAATGGGTGTACGGGTGAATGGTCACTCCAACAACCCTGAGAGCGAAATGCTCTTGACACCACCGCAAAACCTTATCTTCGGTATTCAGCGCAACGTCCGTATTGAGACTGACCGCGATATCGAAGAGGAGCAAGTCAAGATCGTTGTCACGGCCCGTGTGGCGTGCCAGATCGAAGACAGCGATGCGGTTGTGAAAGTAACCAACATCGGGTCCAACCTGTAATCAACGGGGCGGCTACTGAGGGCCGCCCTACAGCAACCTGATAGCAGAGAGGACAAGTCGATGATCAAGGTGCAACCAAGCGGCGCGTACACAGGGGCCAAGAGCCTCAGCGATGTGATCCGCGCATTGGCGCAAGGCCAAGCGGCCATGGCGCTATCCGGTGGGTCTGTCTCAGACCTTACCGACAACAGCGGGGGCACGGCGGGTACGTCGATTACGTTCCCATCAAAGCTCACGGCGACGGACAACGACGGCGGCAACCTCGCCACCAAAGCCGCAAGCGAAACAGCACTAACTGCAGCGGGGGCCGCCTTCGCGGAGGTACTGGCCACCGCGAATACCATGATGGCCCTCGTGGGTGGTACAGCCACCGTGGACAGTTCTGGTATGCCTGCAGTTGACGGTACGGTTGCGGCTATCGCTGACACCGTAGCCGGTGCGGTAACAGGGTGTTCACTGGACGGTGCCAACGCGGTACGGGTCAGCCTGAACAACTATATGGCAACCACTGTAAAAGTCGTCAACGGCGTCTGTGCAGCGGTGGGCGTCAGCAAACTGCAGTTGACAGGCGAGGGCAACTCACTGAGTTCCGTACCCGCGCTGAGCTTGGACACAGGCACGGCGGCTGACCCCGCTGTATCAGCCGCAGACATGGGCGCTCTGCTCACAGCCTACGGCGACGCAGTTGCCACCATGGCCGCGAAGCTCACAGAGGCCAACGCTATCAGCGCCACTCCGAAAGTGCTGGCAGTCTGATACGGCAAAGTGTAGGGTGGTTCACTAAGACCACCCTACCACTTAAACAGGATAGAGACCCATGACAGACCAACCCCAAACATTCCTTGCGACGCTGACCCACGGACAAACATACGTGGACGTGAAATCAGGCAAGACCTTTTCATACGACACACCGGTTGAGATTACCGAGGACGTGTACCGTCGCTTGAAGAAAGAGGCCACACGCTCAGTACGCCAAGGCGAAGAAGAGAACATCCGCCGCGTGACAGTCAAGTTGTTCGACTTCAAAAAGGTCAAACGCGTAGCAGCGCAACAGCCCGTTGAAGACACGTTTGAAGACGAGCTTGAGGATGACCTTGACGAAGTTGAAGTGCCCGAGAACCAAGACGCCGCCGACGTGGCCGAGGCACTAGAAGACGAAGACGGCGAACAGGGTAGCACTGCACCCAAACCGAAGGCCGGTACACGCTCACGCAGCCGCGCCGCCAAGACAAAAGACTAAACACCCCGCACCGGTGCGGAGACGGGTCGGGGGTAATTCCCCGACCTTTTGCATTTGAGGAGTACAGCCCATGCCTACCGTTAACCTAGCCAGCCTGAAACGGGTTGCCGAGCTTCTACCAGATCGCAACGTCATGGACGGTATCGCTGATCACATGTTAGGGCATCTCGCCAGCGCAAGCGCCATGATTGAGAACAGAACAGGTTTAACCTTCGACGCAGGTGAGACTATCATTGTACTTGATACGCACGCCACCACAGGAGACCGCCTAGGGGCCGTGGACAACGGCTTTGCGCGTAGGCCTAGGTCAGAGGTGCAGTTGCCCCTCACAGGGCCGCTCAGCGGCTTACAGGTGCAGTATCGCGGGGACTATACCCTTGACGAGGACTTCATGTGGTCGGATGTAGACACGCTGGTAGAGAATACCGACTATGTGTACTACCCCGAGACAGGACGCATTGTGTTTCAATTCCAATTGCGAAGCCTCCTAAACGGTGTGCGCGTGACCTACGCACAGAACTACGCGTCCACCCCCGAAATACTGTCAGGGACGCGCAAGCTGACTAATCTCTCCACAAGCGGCATAGACACGAACTTTGAGGACCTGCAGGCGTTGCTGACCGGCATACAGTATAAGCCTCTCAGCCGTTGCGCCTCACTAGCCGTGACACAGCCCGCACTTGAGCAGGTCACGCTACAGCCACCTACGCCCATGGGGATGCATGAATTGCGCGTGTACGCCCCGCAAAACGGCGCTATGGTCAACGACACACAGGCCGTGACCCTACAACTATATGGGGTGGACGGGAACAACGCAGAGACACTGCTGAGCGATGTAAACGTGGTGACCCCCATAGCGCAGAATATGTACTCATTGAAGGGCGTGCCCACCACACTGTACACGCGGTATATTCTACGTATCGTTGGCACCATCGACACCACCCTAACCCTGTCACTCCTAGACCCGCTCTACGCTGACGCAGAATACTCCCATCTACAGGGAAGCGTGTCCCGTGATATCTCAGAGGCCTGCGCTATGCTAGCCGTCGAGCTATATAGGAACTCCTCTGAGGGGGGCAGTAGTGACGGGGACGCAACCATAGGAAACTCACCGATGACACCGGCCATAAAACAACTACTGTCAGGGCACGGCTCAAGTGGCGTCACTATGATATAGCCCTAAGGGTTTACATGGGGTTTGGTCTGGCCTATGGTTGCGGTGTAAGCAACAAGGACCAAGCCCCATGAGGATATCATCCCTATTACCCATACACGATTGGGTCAACGTAGAACTACCACCATTACCCTCCGTAAACGGCAAGGGATACAACCCCGTAAAGTGCAAGCATTGCGGCATACAGGGGTTTATGATGACCGATAACACAACCATCACGCTCAAGGTCACAGATAACAACCGGCACAAGGTTCTTGAATGTACCGGCGACGCACCCAAGAGGGGTCACGTCCAGCGAGTTATGATCACGCACAACCACCTCTACAAAAAAGGTCCGAAGTTCAAGCACCTCAAAGTGGGTACTTGTCACACCATCGTGGTACCGCCGAACACTTCAGGATCGCTTGAAGGTGTATGGGTGGCTGGTCCCATGGGTTCCGTGAAGTTATTGGCAGGGGAGTTCCTCACCGCACCGGTGCGGAGGAGAAAACGCCACGTTAGGAAAATTGAGGTATCTTAGTATTTCTGAGTAGGTATAATTCAGTTGACAGCCCTAGCCCCCGTATATACTAATCAACCCATAAGCAGGCCCGCGTCGATGCGCACCATCCGCACGCCCAGCTTGATGGCCGGTCCCGAAGTCCTTGTTGCTTACACTCAAGTACGCGGGACCGGTCTACCATCCAGCACCATCCAGCACCACCCGAACCATTGCACCCCACACCCCACGGGGTATACTTAGCCATGAAGACACAGGAGCAATATATGGCAGACACCACAACGAGAGCTAAGCTGGAAAGTCAAGGATACCACGTTCTTTGCACTATGACGTTGGAGGACCCCAAAGACTTACCATCACAAGAGATCATGGATAAGCACGAGGCAAAGTGTGCCTTCCGCCTTAACGACGGATCATGGGCACTCTGCAGCCCACATCCTGAAGCCCCCGCAAACCGAACCCCGCGAAAGAGAAAGAGAAGCACATGACTGACAAAAAGAAACCCACACGCCGTCGTAAGGCCGCACCACAGCCCGTTGAGGACGCGGTTATGATGCCGGATCAATTACCCCAAGGGGAGCAGCTAGCGTTGTTCCTTGAAGGACTAGCGGCTAAGGCTCGTACTGGGGAGGTGTCAGGCTTGGCATACGTGACCTTCGATAAAACCGGCATGCCCGCACTGTACGGAACTCAGTATATATCCCCTTGGCAGGTGGGCACCGCCGCCGCCTATATGCAGCTACAGTTCGGGGATGCTGAGCACATGCGCGCCGCACAAGCACGACACCAAGCGCGAGCCGAAGCAGAAGCCGCAAACATTCCAGCGAGTGGTATGAACTAATGGCCGCGCTGGTACACGGGAAGCCTGATCGCATGGTGTTCACAGATGCCAGCGTGTTCCACCGATATCAAGTTGCTGGATGGGGAGGATGGGCAGTGGCCGACGGGCAGAGTAGCACCTACTCGTCGGGACCCCTCCCTTTCCGTAAAGAGGTATCTTACGCTGAAGCTCAGGCAATCTGTGAAATGATCGACCACCTAAGATCACGCGGTATAATGGACGGCGCTGAGCGCCTTATGATCCAAAGCGACAGCACTACCGCTCTGAACTGGTTCGCTACACTACCCAACGCGTGGATTACCAAGCCCAAAGACGGGGCCATACTAAGCGCTAAGCCGCCTAAAGACAGCCTGTCAGCGCACCTATGCGCCCGCCTGCAGGTAGCCACCGCAAATTTAGAAGTCGTATACTTGCGGCACGTCAGGGCACACAAGGGGAACTCCACCGGCGCTACCCAAACGAGTTCAGGACGGCACTCCGTAAACGAGCGCTGTGATAAACTAGCCAAAGAGGCGGCGTTAGCTCAACGTGGACTACCCGCCCACAAATATGACCACACGCTAGCAATCACGCCGCCCGAGCCACCAAAGGTCCCAAAGGCACGCAGGAAACGATGTATCTCACTGTGAGTGGATGGTTGCGTCCGCCCACTTCACGTGTGACCGTATACCGAAGGAGACCTAAACATGACTGAAACACCAACACCACCGACGCGACCACAACCGGCCCCTGTAGAAATGTTCGCGGTGGTTGACCCGAATTGGGGAAGCCCGCGCATCATAACCGAGACCATCTCGCCAGACGAAGCCATGGCCAAGCGTAAGGCCTGCAGAATGCCCTCGTTGTCGTTGTACTCGGGGCAGTCCGACTATCCGTTACCCCGTGGCACCGAAGGGCAGTGGTCTGGACTTGCGAAACAACACTTCTACGTCGCACCGGTGACCATTGTTACGGGGGATGTGACATGGGTGGCGTAGATGACACCGTAGACGCGATGAAGGAACTTTTTGGAGACCTCATTGAAACCGCAAGCGTCGATGACGGAGACTACGCAGACAACCCCTACCAGATAGGCGTTCCGGGTACGATCTTTTTCAGGGTCATGCAGAACTTGCCTAAGACACCCGACGACGCAAAGGTGTTTGAGATTGAGGTCCTAGAGAGCACGGGCTGTGCATCGTGGGCCGAGGAAGGCACCGGCTTAGAATGGTGGGTTGAGTACGAAGTGGGCACAGACCGCCTGCAGGAGGGACACCATTACGTCGTGTCTGGCATGAGCGTCACATTCCATCGGGGCGACGGGTGGGAGACTGACGACGACGAAGAATGGTATTACGAGGAGCTAACGCGTCTATGGTTGCCACGCTTCTGGATCACCAATACGCTCAGTAATATTATGCACCGACGCGTGAGGCCCTTACGTGCATGGGTAAAGCAATGTATCGGAGTATAGCGTCCATGCCCATGTACACGCCGCCCACGAACCGCACCAGCGCTGACGCTCACGTCTTGAGGGTTATGGCGGCACAGCTAGGGTATAAGTCCTCAGAGCTAGCCGCCATGCCCCAGACAACTAGCGTGAGCCGTGAGTTAAGGGCCACCGATGTAGACCGCTCTATAATCATTGATCGGCTTGAACGTCATTGGGCGGTTAAGATGCCTCAATCCTGCTACCAGACGCTAGGCTGTTTCATGCACGCTGCAGCCCGCGCCTTAAGGATTGAGGATGCCCCCGCACCCGGTGCGGAGGATTGGGTCTAAAACTAATTTGCACTTTTCTAAAAAAACCTCTTGCAGTGTACCCCGAAAGGTGTAGATTGATATTTGTAAGCAACACAGCAAAGAGGACCACAACAATGACACAGACACTTAAGCCCACCGCACTGCAGACCACAGCCCTTAACGCATGGGCCGCCAAGCCAAAGGCACGCCAAAGCGCAGCCACACTCGCAGATGCAACCGGTGGCCGTATCAACGCCCGCACCATGTACGGCCTGAGCCTCATGGGTTTTGTTAAGCCCGCACCGGTTAAGTCACGCCCCGAGCGCGGCGCGGATATCAAATACCTCCTGACACCGCAGGGAGTAGCGATGGTAAAGGGTATGGCCACGGCCTAACCTACCACCACTCCCCACCTTGAGGGCGGCCCTTGTGGTCGCCTTCTTTTTTGCCCGAGTCATCGCGTAGTCTAAGATCGCGGGGCCTAGGGTACCCTAATCAGTGACTAACCCCCTTAAAACGCCGCTCAGCGGCTCACAGGAGATATATACATGGCCTTGGACCCACAAAAGATCAAAGACATGGTGCGCAGCGCCGACGTGAAGGCCCGCATCGAACGAGACCTCATTGCTGAAGGCGCACACGACGAGCTTATAAAGAAGGCGAGGTATATCACCGAGAACGCATTCTCTGACGGTGTATCACGTGATTACGGTGCGGGGGCTTTACTCTTGGGTGCCGGTTGTAAGTTGATAGCGACGGCGTGCATGGAGGTGGCCGGTAATAATAGGGAGCACCGGAAACTGACGCTTCACCTTATGACGGGCGCAACCATAGAGAAAGTTAAACTAACTTTATCGGAGGTGACAGCACGCCTTACTAAACAGAGCGACGTCAAAAAATAGCCAACGATGGGGGGTTGCGTATCACACCGAAAGGTGTACATTGCTAAGGGTAAGCAACAGCAAGGACGGACCCCCCATGATCTACCACGTATACCAGCCGCACCTGACCCAAACTCAGCGCCAGATCGTCAATGATCACGGGTGGGGAATGGAGACTTTCTCAGCAGACGAGCGTTCAATGAGTGCCAAAGATTGGGATATCGTTGAGCACGCCAAAGGGTACTTAAACATAGCCGCCGCGCTGTTCGTGGAGGGCGAAGCTGACACGTCAGTACGGGCCGCCGTGCCCTTCTATTACCATGTTGCTGACGTTGTGGCCCATGGGCTAGACGATGCCTTTGATATAGGCAACCACCGTCATATCGCAAAGAACTTTAATAGCATACGTGAGCACACCGGCGACGATCTTACCGAGGGCGGTATACGCATGAAATCAGTATCGGTAGGCGACGTTCTCATGGAGTTCAGCATAGACCTACACGTGACCTACGCGTGGGTGTGCTGCAGCTTAGGATGGCATAAACTTGACCGCCGCACCATCGCCTATATGCAGGCCAAGACGGTCACCCACGTGGTCGATCATAGCAAGGGGGAGAAGGCATAATGTTGATCAAACACTACACCGCCGCTGAGGCCGCTAAGATGCAGGACAAGTACCGCGACGACGCCCGCCGCTACAAGGAACTTGCCGACGACACGTCACGTGATGACCTTGACCGCGCCGACGATCTTAGCGCATGGCACCAGTGCGTCAGCGCGTCGAGAGAGGTATACCTAACGAGGAGCGAAGGCCTCTACTCAAGCGCCCGCTGGATCGTAAACGATGAAGCCAATGACGTCACGGGTAACAGTAACCCCCCGGACACCGGCACTGACACAGCGTGTGACGAGGCACAGGGCACCACCCCACAGAGCACCCCTACCTTAGGGGCTGACGTGTATGAGAACCCCCTGTCACACCGCCCCCTCCAACTACTTGGAATATATGCACAAATTGAGGACGAGCACGACGACGGCGACTGTGCAAAACAAGGACACTACTACCTCCCCGCACCGGGTGCGGAGGCCATATGCCTAGGCCATTCTTACAAGATGAACCTGAGCGACGCAGAGATAATTGATACCCTGAAACAGAAGGAGATACTATGACCCGCCTTGAGCTAAGACACTTCCCGCAAGAGAAACCTAACGGTGATCGCGCCACGACAAAGACCAAGTGTCACCGGTATGAACTGGTAGTCGTTAGCGCCAAAGGTGAAGCCACCGTAGACACCGCTGATGACTTCGATAGCTATCACACGTACGTTGATGATAGAGGCACAGCACGCAACGAGCTTCGCGCCAAGGCCAGCAAACTTGCCGAAGCCTTCGACGTGCAATGGACTGAGGTGATGATGAAAGAGGAAGTAGTCACCGTGCGTAAGTGGTTGCCAGAGAGCACCATAAGATGACCCGTCTCAAGCTAACGCCGCAAGGGGACACAGTATGCAACCCATACACCATACTCATGGGCCACGGGATGTATTACATGACCCGCGCCGGTGACGTAGTAGGACCCATGAGACCGCGCCAAGCCAACTACACCTATAGTATGACTGACGGTACTCACTGCTATACGATCCTAGGCCGACGGGACATATACAGGGAGACCATGGGGGACGTAGTAGCACGAGCGCCAGACCCATTCATCCACGACGGGGAACCTGAGCAAGTGATACGCCAGAGCGGTAGACATATGGAGCACCCCACTACACAGGTAGTAGAGATGAAGCAGCGCAACGTACCTAACGATATGACCTTAACCTACGTCTACCCTCAAGGCACAGCATACGATGACCATGACAGTGATCTCTATGATGCCCCCGACTATACCGTAGGACACTAGTAAGGGACTGATCCACACGACACGGCAACCGCCCCTGCAAACGTGAGTATGGCCGGTCACCATTGATTTACGAAAACTTGACCAGAACACAGTATGACCCAAGGAGGCACAAGAGACCCATGGCAACGATACCAAACATACGAGAACTCAAGGCGGGGGACACGATCACAGACAAGCTCAAGACGGAGTACAAGATCATGGCCGTCACGAGTAACCCGCACCCCGTGAGGAACGTGCCAGCGATGGAGTGGCGCTTGAAGGTGTTACGCATACGTGACGACGTGGTACGGTGGGTAGGCGAGTTGGCATACACCGGCTCAATCATTAAACACAAAGAGGGACCGAAGGTACGCAAGCGCAAGCGGCCTGTCCGTCGCAGAAGAAGGATAGAGACATGAAGCTCACTAAAGTAGAATCAGCGGCCCTAGCAGGGTATGCGAACGATGTAGAGGGCATGACGTTAGAGGAGGCGAAAGCTGACCTTGCAGCAGTGACCACAACCATTGACGAAGAAACCAGTTGGCAGGAGGCACTGACCGCATACGTCAAGCGCCTGACACCCGCTGAGCCGACGTATGAGGCCCCTACCTATATGCTGACGAGTCACGAGTCACAGAGCAGGCATACTCGCATGAAGTGGGCGGGTGCGTTGATATCCCAACTGCCGAAGGCTCACGACGGGCGAAACTCATGGTTGCTCAACTATGGCACCACCGACGAAGCTATGGCCATGCGCGTCAACCGAGGTATCGAGTGGAACGAAACAACGCAGGCCGCCGAGACACGGGCGCTGAGCAATGAGTGACCTAATACGCCCCCTCGACTACAACGAGGCCTTCGCGCTGGTACTCTATATGACGGTGCTCGTACTGTTCGCAGTGTGGTACATTCGAACGTTGCTAGGATTGATTAACTCAGTCATCAAGCTAAGTGTCCACCTGACACAGACAACCAACGGCGGGTTCTTCTTAGTCGTGAACTTGCTAGCCGTCTTAGCGTTGGTTGTGTACGCCGTCCATGAGGTCAGCCATATGGGGGCCACGCCATGAGTGAGCACAAGGTATGCACCGGCTGGTCAGCGGCCCTCAAGGTAGCCTATGCCAACGACGACCACCGCGCCGCCGTAGAGGAGCGCCTAGGTAAGGTGGGGGTGCGGCTCAACATAGAAGGAACCATCGCCTACTATGTTGAGCACGAGGACGGCCTAGCCAAAGGGTACGGGCTGTACCTGTTCAATGACCTAGGCCGTGACCTCCTGATCGACGCGTTGTCCATTGCCGAGGTGCCTTACCATCCCCGAACAGTGACACAGTTCTTAGACGTGTGGTACACCGGCACTGACAGTAACCACACAGACCTCGCGCTTGCCGATTATATGGTGCAGCGCTCAGACCCAATAGGAGAGCAATGATATGCTAGTCGATCCACACTTCGTTAAGAACCACCCGCTGACGGGCCTTTTGTCCATGATGGCAGGCCAAGGCCCTATCATGCCAGAACGCCACTCACGGGGCGTGTACATGGCCGGTCACTGGAATGTTGAGGACATGGTAGCCGGTGGCACTCGTGACGACCCGCTATACCTGAGCCTGCCGACGCACGGGGTATGTGACACGCCCGAGCAGGCACTCGAACGCCTCAAGCTGGACGAACGCGACGGCAACTACTTTGTGTCCTTCGTTATGATCGAACGTGAGAAGCAAGACGCGAACGGGGGATGGCGGTATCATAAGTGGGGCGAGTACATCGGTGAGCAGGAACCCAAGGCCGAATACATCTACGATGACCACCACATAGACCGCGTGTACACCTTCACCGTGCACGAGATGCCTAAGGGCTGGACGCAGACGTATACTGCAGAGCTACTCATTGAACTATGCGAGGCCGCCATTGTACCGCACCACGAGTGGGATGACCGCGACACTGCAGGCGCTCAGCGCAAGGTAGGCACATTGTGGGCGCTCTTGAAGGCCGGTTGTGTGTACGAGGTCAAACACGAAGGCAACGTCAAAGCAGGGGACCTATGCACCACCGACGACAAGACCATCTGGATCGAAGTGACCTACGATGGGTTCGGGAGCTTCGACAGCGGGGATGACCAAGACAACGACACGTTCTACCTACCCACATGGACCCGCTTGCGCGCTAGCGCCGGTGGCGATTGGTATTGAGGAGATACACCATGACAACACTACCCAAACCCCGCGACTGCCCCCTATGCGGCCCGCCAAAGATAGACGAGCACGAGGTCACTATGACCGTGAACCGCTGTGCTCAGCACAACTACGTTGTAGGTCACACGATCCTGTGCCCTAACTGTGGTCTGACCATGGATGGCGACGACGACGGCGAAGACCTACTCGAAACGTGGAACCGCCGCAAGTATGACACCGTAGTGCACGCTGACCTCATGGAACAGATCGCCAAGGTTACGTCGAAAGAACCCCTCACATATAATTGGGTGCATCATTCAGACATACCAATGTCGCACCCTGAGCGTAGTGACTTTGACGTCGCCGGTGAGGTGCGTATGCTTACGCGTGAACAGCTTAACCACGAGGCGGTATGCACAATGGCACGGGACCGCATCATGGCCCTGAGTAAGCGCCTCAGCGAGTATGAAGACCTAGTGCAGGGCGTGAGCAAGTTCACTGAAGAAGTGGTGGGCACAATGATGGAGTCTCGTCACCTCATTGAAGCCATGGTTCAAAAGGAAGTGAAACACGTGAAGGCCAACAACCTTGGTGACCCCGAGGAGCGGCACGACATTAAATGGTGGCGCGATATATTGGACCGCATGTGAGCAGACTTCCGCACCGGGTGCGGGAGCTACCCCTAGCCAACCGCGACACACGGTGGGAGGAGCTACCCACGATGCAGGGGAGCAAGGACAAGTGCTTCCGTATCAAACACGAGGGCGTGATGTACCATGCCTTCTACTTGCGCCGCTTCGATAAGGCGACGGTGCGGAACAACGGGATGACCATGGTATTACCTTATGGTCACCCGGCACACTTCGATACATTGGCTGAGGCTATGGAGTTCATTCAGCAGCACATAGCCCCTCCCCTTCGTACCGGCCCGAAGCGCCGCAAAAGAATAATTCACATTTAATGTACCCCAAAGGGTTTACATGGTCATAATCGTTTGCTAGATAGTATGAGTAAGCAACAAGGATTATGACCATGACCACCGCTAAGCAAAACTTTGAGACCGCTGATCGTAAAGTGAACGAAGCGGCCCGCCGTGTGCAGCAAGCTACCACCCCCGAGGAGCAGGCTCAGGCATCCGCTGATTGGGCACACTGGTCTAAGCAGCGTGACGCCGCCGCCCACGCGATGCCTTGGTAACCGCACCCCACATTCAAGATATATGAAAGGCTACAGCTATGAGCACTCAAACACTCAAGACCCGCGCCGCTGCATACCTGACCGCATGCAACTCAGGCCGAGAGATTATCACCGACCCCGAGGGACACGAGGAGGGGTTCTACACCCGCCACACCCCCGACGTAGGCACCCCCTACCTCGCACGGATCGCTTACCTAGTCGAACCCGACGACGTAGACCCTACGACTATGGGGGGCTACCCGTTTATCGTAGACGTAACCGGCGACAGGGATGAAGTCCTAACCCATCTCGACTGATACCAACTGTCCTATGAAGGGAACACACAATGCCCAAGACGATCCAAGACACGTACGTCGCACTATCCAAGATCGGAACCGGAATCATATGGGGTGAGGGTAGCGCGCCCGAGGACGCCATCGAACGCCTCAAGGTAGAGGCCTTAGCTATAGCGCAGGGGTACTGGAGCTTCGCGCCTGAGACTCAGCTAATGGCGACGGTGGTAAAGATCGCCGCCGGTCACTACTGGTACCACCACGAACAGCACGGGCAACTCGCCGTTGACTACGACACTGACGAGGCGCGTGCTTACGCTGAGCCGGTGAGCTATGTGAAGTGGGACCCTCACGCTCAGACGCAAGAGGAGCAGCACGAGCAGCTTGCCGAGTGGAAGGCTACATGGGAACGCGCCGTCCCCCACTTCCAACCGTTCACGGTGCATCCCTCATAGGGGCGGTGATCTTGCCCTTCTACTTTCTCAGACAATTGTACTTAGACCCCTTGACCTTGTGTACCTATTGGTGCATATAGGGAGGGTAAGCAACAAAGGACGAATGACATGACCACCGTAGCAACATTTATCAAAGACGTGACCGCCGAAGGCCTCATGCTGTGGAGCGACAACGGCCACGCCACTGAGGAAAGCGTATTAGAGGTTATCCAAGTGGCCTACGGCCTGCAGAGTTATGTAGGTTCCACAATAGCCGCCGTGATGGAGGAATACCAAAGTGTGATGGCCGAGGATTTTGACACTTCCTCCCTGAGCGCTGCAGACCGGTGCGACCTTCAAAAGTCTTTGGAGTCCTTGGACGAAAGCATCAAGGCTATCCACTTGGCGTTCCAGCGCGAGGTATCAGCATAATGTGGCCCTTCACAGCCCTTAAGCGCACGCGTGACCGCTACTCACGTATGCAGCCCCACCAAGCCCCCACAAAGATCGTCCAATGCGCTGAGCGGGGCTTCTGTGCGCTAGTGGACGAACGCACATGTTTCGGGGACGCCGAAAACTGGTGCCCCATGAAGGACGATGGAACAACGGGTACCGGCGGGTACGAGAACTCAGCCACCCTAGAAAGACTATACTGGGTATCGACAGAAGCCGAGGCCGGTGGACGTATCGACCTCAGAGCCACTAAGCTAGGTGTCTCAACAGTATGGAGCCACACGCCATGAACATTTATACAGTCAAATATATGTGGGGTGGCGGTGATCGCGTCATGGACGTGCAAGCCGAAACCGAGGACGCAGCCACCGCCAAGGCAATGGACCTGAAACTAAGCGTCCTGTCAGTGACCAATAAGGACTGCGCCAAGCACAAGTTCAAGGTGGGGGACAAGGTGGTCTACATAAACCAGTACGGCGTCTGCTTCGGCATCAAGACGATCACGGGCCTAGACAGGACGTACAACTCACACTGTGACTATGCGCACCTCAACGGGCGGCCCGTGTATCTATACGAGGGGATTGATACCCCGTGGTGCCCCGTGCACGAGGATCGCTTCCAACTGGCCAACGAGGAGGCGATTGCACACGAGGGCGACGCCGAATGGTTTGCGAAGAATTATGGATGGGTCACCCCTGAGCACCTGCTTGACGAGTTGCTGGACGGCGACCCATGGGAGGGTGAGAAGTAATGGGACTGTATGCATTATCCGTCATGATCAGTTTTCTAGCTGTGGCCCTAAAAGGTTTCCAGCACAAGAACGTGATAGGCGGCCACATCAAGACGGTGTTCGTGACCTCCTACGTTATGGCCGTGTTTGACGTAGCTACTGTCACACTAATCATTCAAGGCGGGTGGCCCATAGCGCTGACGTCAGGAACCGGAGCAGCCTTCGGTATGGTGTTCGCCATAAAGCTGCATGACCGCATATTTGGCACAGGAGAGAAATAATGACCATCACTGCAGACCAATGCACTCGGGCGGCGCAAGCCCTAACGACGTGGCTCAACCCAAAGGGGGTACGGTTCTTCCAACTGCTAATCGCGGCATACGGCACACCCTCGCCGGTCCTGAGGCTGAACTCAAAGCGACGAGGCATCCCCTTGCACCCCGTGCACCTTCGAGAGGGGATGCAAGTACGCAACTTTATCAGTAAGCTTGACGCGTGCGCCTCTTGGGACCAAGACGAACTAGACGAGCACTGGTCTACCGTCGTGAGGATCGCAGTATGCAGGCCGCCCGCCCACGTGATGTGCCTCCCCACCTATGGAGTGCCGGTGTACGCAAGCCTAAGGTCGTCTACTGGCAAGGTGACTAATGAATGGCTGATACGGGTGCGTGAGGACGACGTGACGTGGCGTACTGCAGACGACGGTTCCGAGGTCAACGAAATGGCATGGAACGTGGTGGCATGGTTTGACGCCAGCCGTATCAAGCACACCGTTCTGCAGAAACTCCCGAAGGCACCGGCGTAATGATACGCACCTTCAAGAACTGGCGAGTAGGCAACCGCTATATGCGCCGGTACCATCCAAACGCGCGCCGTCAGGGGCACAGGACGGGTGTTCATGCCCACGTACACCGCATAGACCTAGGAGGGGGCCTGACGGCCTTCTCTGCCACACATACAGACGGGACGATCACAGTCGTAGGACTGCCCCCCGCACCCGGTGCGGAGAACAATATCAAATAAATGCGCGGGAGGGGTTGACCATGTGTACCGATTGGGGCATACAGTACGAGTAAGCAACAAGGATGACCCCAATGACCAACTTTCAAGCCGCCGTTAAAACCTTCCTGAACCAGCAAACTACACAGGGCAAAGGCGCAAGCCTACAGCACTTGCTGAACATGATGCGCGACTCAGGGTGGCGCGGCTTGGGTGACGTTTACCACTTCGAAGGTGAGCTTAAGAACGCAGGGTTCAAACCAACTGGCAAGGATGTGCAATACACACGCGCCGGAAAGGCCTATGGCCGCAAGTTTAAAGCCGTACTGGCCTAACCCCCACACCCGAGGAGACTTCCTGATGTACACATACCCCGCCAAAGGCACCAAGGCCGCAAACCACGTGACACCCGATGTACACGCGTGCCTCAAGAACCCCGAGCGCCTGCCCACCCGCAAGGACGCCGCCGTCTATGCAGCCAACTACTTCCGCACCACGACCAGCGGAGCCACGGGCCTGTACAAGATGACCCTCCTCGCCAACGACAACGTGGCCCTCTGCTTCTACGGTATCCGTGGCGGGTTCAAACAGGTCTGGGACTTTGGCCAGAACAAAGAGGGGGCGGTAGCATGAGCCTTCCACGTACCCACCATTGGGAAACCCACCTCTACACATTTGCGGTCATGCTTACGCAGGGCGACAAGATCAAACCCGAGAACCTGCAGGGGGTACGCGACAAGGCCATCCGCTTAGGGCACACAGAGGGCGATTGCCAGTGCGTCGAGCGCGACCCTCAACACTACATTGAAACCGGCAAGTACGCGCCGCTCAGAAAGGTACACTGATATGACTGACAAGCCCAAGAGCAAGGCACTCACCAAGCAAGAGGCCGAGGACCTAAAGACCGCAGTGCATACCGCCATATCCGACGTGATCAACGAACGGTTGAAGGAAGGAGTGCCAGACAGCATCGCCCGCACGTTTGAAAGTGAGACCGCCAACGCTATGACCAATCTCACCAAGAGCCTTCTAGCGTGGAAGCACTGCCCCGCCTGCGACAGCGACAACACCGACACACACCACGCAAGGAAGTCATGGGAATGTTTCGAGTGCGGCCTTCTATGGTCTCACCGTAACACAGAGGGGCAATGATATGACTACCCTCCCATCCTTCCGCATGCACGACGGCACCATGGCAAGCCCTGAGCGCCACGCTGAGGCCCGCAACGCCGTCGCTGACTGGTACATCACCAACGCAGACGCAGTGCGCTCAGAGGACGCCTATGCAAGCCACGTCAGCGAAAGAATGAAGGCCCGTCTATACCACAAAGCCCTAGCCCACGCGGAGGAGGTGCGAGAGGGTACCGCCCGAGGGTTTACGACGTGGCAACGGATCAACTACCATCTCACAGGGGTAAGCGTTCCCCTGCTACCACAGGGATAGACCACCATGCTGCACACCAAACCACGATACAACGTCATGGGGCTGGCTAGCTCGGGAGGCGTGGAGTATTGGGAATACTTCCAAGTCAGTGCCAAGGGCAACTTCACTTACTGGATGCCTAAACACAAAGGCGTAACATGGATCAAGCTAAGCACGAAGCACGGGGACTGGGGATGGAACCAGAAGGAACGGAATACGTTCAGGGTGAGGCACCTAGGGAAGGTACCCCCGTATAGCGCTTCAAAGCGAGGTGCGTTGAGGGTGGCCATAGCTGAGACGCGCCTGTACATTAAAAACTGGGGAGACGACTGGGGCGACGAAGGCGAAGAGCAGCCGCCAAGCGTGCACCTAAAGACGTTTGAACGAGCTTACAAAAGGATGAAGAAATGAAACGAGACCTACTTATGATCGGAGGCGTCTTGGTAGCTATGCAGGCCCTCGCCGTGCCGGGTCAGACCGAGGTAGAGATAGCGTGTGATGACCGGCCACCGCCACCGCCACCAATGCCCGAGCCGAAGGTTAAGAAACCAAAGGCCGTCAAGGCACAGCCCATCATTGAAACGCGGGCGCGTCCGAAAGAGAAGAGCGCAAGCCTGCAACGCATGCTAGCACGGAAGGGACGCGCATGAGCAGCCCCAAACCCACATGCGCCCGCACCTCCTCCCCATGCGCGCGAGGCTGTAAGCTAGGAGGGGTATGCGCCTACTTCAATGAGGACGGCACCCCTAAGGAGCTACCCGTACCCGTGCTAGCTGAGTGCAACGCCATTCGCGCCGCCATGGAGCCGTTAGGCTGGGAGTACCAAGGGGGAGGACCCTACCCGCACACCCCGTCCATGACGTTCCAAAGCCAATCCGGCGACAAGCTCACCGTAACGGTAAGATCGGAGACCAAGGCATGACCGTGAACAGTATTGGGCAACGCACGTGCGACGACCTGAACAAGGCATTCAAGAACGTGCGTTTCGTGTTCCCCTCTGACGACGAAGGTACCCTCAGGGTCAACAAGGTGCACGGGGTGTATGACCACTTCACTATCCCCGTCCTAGGACCAATGACGCTCACGGAGGTCAAAGACGAGGTACGACGTCTTGAGACCAAACACGCACCGCTCAAGGAGTTCCAGATGTGCGTCGCGGTAGTGCATACCGGCGGCCATAAGTTCAGCATGGGTCATCATGTTGAGGAGCTAGCCCCCGCACCGGGTGCGGAGTGAATATAAGGTACATGGATCATGAAACACCTACGAGAACTATATGACCAGAGCACCCGCACAGATCGCCTAGAGGGCCTTCTATCCTACCGGCGGTACCACAGGGTGCTCAAGTCCTTCGCACGCTTCTACGGCTTTGGTTTAGTGCCCACCGTCGAAGTATTCGCGGCCACTAGCCCCAACAACGACTATCACGGGAACCTGCGCAGCACAGCAAGCGTTCTGGACGCAGTGAACAAGAAGCTAGGGACACGAGATTTCACCGTGTCGTGCTACAAGGCTTGCGCTGAGCGGGCCTACAGCTACGCCACCGGTGAGGTCAGCTTTCTGGACACCGTGGGCGGCGAGAAGATTACCGCGTTCCGACACAACCTCCTCTACCCTAGGACTAGCAAACGCGTCACCGTGGACGGCCATATGTTCGCGGCGTGGTCAGGCGACTACGTAATGACTATGAAAGGGGCGTCTCTGAAGTTGGGGAGCAGTAAGTCGAAGTACGCCGAGGTAGAAAAGGACATAGTCAAACTGGCCAGACAGGAGGGTATACTACCGCACCAGATGCAGGCTACATTATGGATTGCACGCAAACGCATACAAGGTAATAAGTACACCACACAGCAACACATGAGCCACGGGAAGCACGATATAGGTCGTATACTCTGCAGGCCCGAGGACTACCCGCCATACAAGATAAAGGATAAAATATGACTTGCATAACCGCCGCCGTAGTAGACCGAAAGACAGTGATGTACGGAGACAGTTCCGCCGTGTCTGGTAACACTATGACCAAGTGGGCCTCTTCAAAGATATTCATGCGGGGTCCTTTTATGATCGGGTACACCTCCTCGTTTCGCATGGGGCAGTTGCTTGAGTTTGCGCTAGATATACCCAAGCCTCCCAGAGTGATTACCATGGACTATATGGTCCTAGAGTTTGTCGAAACTGTGCGGCAATGCTTCGTGAATGGCGGCTACAACTGGAATGAGAATGGGCGTGACACAGGCGGCACGTTTATCGTCGCGGCGGGTAACCGTATATTCGAGATTGAAAGCGACTACCAAGTAGGCGAACCAATGTGCGGGTACACCGCTGTAGGTTCCGGTATGACCTACGCACTAGGCGCTATGCACACGGCCCATGAGCTAGGGTGTGACGCACAGGGTATCGCACGGCACGGCATAAACGCAGCAGTGGAGCATTGCACCACCGTAGAAGGTCCTCTAGATATGTTGACCCAAGGAGGGCCTAACCAATGAACCCCGAGAGAACTAAGCTTGCCACCTCGCTGCACTTCGTCATGGACATGGATAGAGATCACGCGGGGTGCCCTTTCTCTGACGAGCAATCAGCCGCCGACGCACTAACTAACCTGCAGCAGTCCGAGAAGAATTGGAGCACCTTTGTGTCACTGATGGCCGAGGTAGGGGACCCCGTACCCGACGACTTCCATTGGAATGATCATATGGAGCATATAGCATGAACCTACTATCGCTTGACTTATCAGGGGCCATGCCTCTCCTACGCCGTGCCTTCTTTGGACGATCCATACGACGCACTATTGAGGGTCACAAAGAGCTACTCGTTCTGGCTGTAGCCCGCCAAGGCATAGCTGACACTGAGCTAGAGCAGGCCCTCCACGAGCGAGACTACGCGTCCACTAAGCTGAAGGTGGCCGAGGCCCGCATGGGTGCAGCTACAGACGAAGTAGAAGCCATACAGGAAACCATCACCCGCATCACGGAGACCATTGGGGAATGAGTGAACCGGTGAACAAGGTATCGGAGCTATGGGTAGGCATGCCCGAGTTCGACCAGCCCAAAGAAGAAGCGTTCCACATGATCCGAGTGCGCTTCGCTGACCAAGAGGCGTTAGACGCATTTGGCAAGCTCATAGGTCAGAAGATCACGCCCCGTACCAAGTCGGCTTGGGTGCCCCCTCAGGAGGACGAGGGCGAGGGCGACCTACGCTACTACGACGACGGCAACAATGAAGAATAGGTACCCCGTCTACATCGTGTCCAAGTCTCGTTGGGACAACTGCCTCACCGCCAACGCGCTGACGCTAATGGGCATAGATTTTAAGATAGTGGTTGAGGACGCGCAATACGACCACTACGCCGCACACCACGGGTACGACAAGCTGATGGTGCTACCCTCCCGCTACCTAGATACCTACGAGGTCATGGACGACCACGCCCGCACGAGGAGTGTAGGACCGGGGGCCGCTAGAAACTATGTATGGGATCACGCGCAAGACAGCGGGGCTAAACGCCATTGGGTGCTAGACGACAACCTCCACGACTTTCATAGGCTACACCTTAACCAGAAGGTGCCGGTGCGCTCAGCGGCCACGTTTGCGGCCTGTGAGGACTTTGTGGACCGCTTCACCAACGTACCGCTAGCGGGAATGAACTACTATTCGTTTTGCAAGAAGGGCGACCCCGTGCCGCCACTTGTACTGAACACCCGCATCTACTCATGCCTACTCATACAGAACGACGCGGACTACCGGTGGCGTGGCCGGTACAACGAGGACACAGACTTGTCATTGCGGGTTCTGAAAGACGGGCTGTGCACTATCCAGTTCAACGCGTTCCTCTGTGGCAAGGTCACGACGCAGCGCATGCAAGGCGGCAACACCGAGGAGTTCTACGCCCACGAAGGGACCAAGGACAAGAGCCAGATGGTAGCAGACCTCCACCCCGACGTGGCCAAAGTGGTATGGCGTTTCAGCAGATGGCACCACCACGTTGACTACCGGCCCTTCAAGGACAACGAATTGTTGCCCGTCGATCCTGACCGCGAGTACCCCGAGACAGACAACTATGGTATGGTACTAGGCAGCGCATCCTCACCGAGGCGACGGGAAACGCACCGGACGGTTGCACGGGATACGGAACGTGCCAGACTGCAAAACAAACCAGTGAGAAAGAGGAAGAGAACATGATCAACAAACCGGTACCATGCGGGGGCTGTGGTGCGGCCTCACCAGATCAACGATGCATAGGGTGCATGCACGACTTCGGGACCCCCCTAAGCGATTGGGTACGAGCCTCCCCGCCTAAAGAGTTTTCAATGCGTCCTGAGGATGTACGAAGCTTACTGAAAAGCATTGTTCGAACTCTTGCTTACGAAGCACTGGCGAGGGCGTACAGCGCGTCAGTCCATGGGCATGAGGCTGTGTACGACGAAGGGTCGGGTATGATCGTTATACAGGATTTCGACAAAGACGAAGAGCAAGCGCCCGAAGAACCACAGCAAGGAGATGGCTAATGCGCAAAACCTACCAACGACTATTCTTGGATTGCGACGGTGTTCTGGCCAATTTCGATGAAGGTTTTTACCACTTGTTCGGGCGTATACCTGACCGAGATAGCCCCACCATGCCGCCTAAGGAGATGTGGGACACCCTAAGAGATGCCCCCGATTTCTACGCCAATCTGCAGCCTTTGGCTGACGCTCACCGTCTGTACCATGCGGTTGAGCACATGCGCCCCATCATTCTGACCGGAGTGCCTTTGGGCGGATGGGCACAAGCTCAGAAACTCAAATGGCGTGACAAGCACTTCCCCGGCGTCCCGATGCAGACCTGCTACTCAAAAGACAAGCACCTGTTCTGCCAGCCTGAGGATATCCTAGTGGATGACTGGCACAAGGCCTCTAAGCCTTGGGAGGATCAGTACGGTCACTTTGTCTGGCACCGCAGCGCGCGGGAGAGTATCAACGAGATTAACCGACTTTGGAAAGGGTAACCCATGACTGACACAACAATGAAAGAGCTACACGACGCCGCCGGTCTAGGTGATATGCATATCAAGACGGATGGCCGCCGCAATGTGGTAACACCGGGGGAGCTTATCGTATGCAGTATGTACGAGATTACACCTCACACCAAACTGGACAAGCGCGCCGAATACTTCGCCCGCCTGCACAACGACTACGTGACCGGCGCACTCGTTGAGCGTGACCGGCCTATCAACCGGTTTATCAAAGCGTTGGACAAGCCCATCGTTCAGCACCGAGAAGATTGCGGCGTTTTAGGATACTTTGATCCTTGGAATGACATTATGCAGGGCGTCCACGGAGGCTATGACAGCCAAATGGATGGAGCTATGATCCACGCCATGCGGGCGGTAGGTGAGCGCAAGACGTTTGAGTTCACACGAGCACACCCCTTAATTGGTGAGATGTGCCTCTACATGTTGTCAGGCTTCGGATACACCGAATACGGCACCTCACCGCGTGGCGCGTGGCCAGACCCCAAACTCAAAGACCACTGGCAACCCATGATCAACAAGTGGGTAGCTCACTATGAGGTGGTGTGGGGGTTCCCCTTTGACGCTGAGTACCTGTTCTGATGCGTGCTATTATGATGGTCGGTGTAGAGGGCCGCGAGGGTGTGCACCGTGAGACAGTTGACGTTCCAGACGGCGTGGACCCGTATGTGCACTGTCACGATATCATATGGCGTTTCAACACCGGCATGCGCGCGGGTGAGTCAGGACGGTGGCTTTCCTCGGTGCAGCCGGTCAACGAGCCTGCAGAGAAGCACACGTGGGACAAGACGAACCTAGTGACGATCAATAAGGGCGGGCGCATGTACGACACCGTGGAGTGCACCATATGCGGCGTCACAGCCAAGCGTTTCGGCATTGGAGGGGGTGAGGTACTGGACGCTAAGTTCAAACGTCACGAGCGGTGGGCTAGCTGCGCACAGTCCGTCGCCCACCTTATCAAGACCGGCAAGATGCAGGACACTCCCGAGATACCCGCACTACCACGCAGGCGGTACCGTCGCCCCGCACCGGGTGCGGAGAAATGAGCGCCCCCGTGTTCAGCCGGTATGTTGGCAAGATGGATAAGGCCTTCGGGTCCGATTGGTTGTCAAAGGACGCGCCTCGCATATGGGACATTATGAAGCAAGCCCGCGTTAAGTCACACGTCTACGCTTTTGACGATCAGGCCAGCTTTGAAATGGGGCAGGCCAGCGCACTACCGCCCACCCAGATCAAGCGCATGCTCACCGAGACCCGATTGCCCCACGACTTCACGTGGGTTGAGTACAACTGGCGACGGTGCGTTGAAGGCATGGGTGCGGGTGGTGTGAGCGTAGGGCCTCAGACAGACGACAACCCCGTGCGGCAAGGGTTCCTATACTTCCCCCTGAATATCAGACGCAACGGCAAGGCCTTCCACAAAGGTGACGGGTGGTCCTGCGTCAACGCGTACCTCTACGACACTGACAAAGGACCTGAGCTACAACTCGGTACATGGGTCATGGGGGCGTCCTACGAGCACGATCACTTTGACGTATTGTGGCGGGACAACCGTAACCGCATAGTGAAGGGCATGGGTCCGAACTGCGCACATATGCAAACCGCCATTGGCCACGCCTACTGTGATATGGATTGGGTGAACCAGCCTAAGGAGATAGCCGCGCTACGGTGGCTCTATCCACGCCTCGCATTACAACCGGCTTTCGCCACGGACCAAGAAGGGCACTGGACCCTTATGAAGGAGGTGAACGGCTCCACCCGCCTAGCGGTAACCCTCCTAGCTATGGCCACCGCCGCCAAGCCTGCAGACAAGGTTGAAACCCTGACACTCGGGCAAGACGTGCAAGCCGTCCCGCGCAAGGCCAGCAAGCCCAAACAATACCCCGTGAACACCGTGAACCTGTACCTTGACCCGCACAAGAACCCACGACCTCAGGCATACTATGCTAAACGTGCCCTGAGCGCCGCTGAGCGCGCCCGTAAGCGACTGCATGACGTTGAGGCGCATTGGTGCTACCGAAAACCAAAGGGGGACTCACCGGGGCGTTCAGCGAGAGATTGCCCGCAACGGCCCGAGGGTGGACACGTATGGCGGACCCACGTATTCAATGAAGGGTGGCAACAGTGCTCGATATGCGATCAAGAACGCTGGCCACGCCAAGGTCACCAGCGCGGCGACGAAACACTAGGAGCCATAGGCCCTAAACTGAGGAACGTAAAACTATGAATGACAGTAGCAACACCCCACCGCGCAAGCGTAAGTTCACGGTCACATGGGAAGTGGAACTCGTGTCCACCCACGACCACCAGCCCACCGCCGTCGAATACGAGCACATGCTCATGCACTTGGTGCGTGTCGGAATGTCCGACGGCTTTGAAAGCGGCCTGCCCATGGTTGGTATGACGCTTACTTGCAAAGAAGACAAAAACCTGAGCGTGGTGGCATGATGGCAGGGTATGAGATACGGCACTTGAAAGACCCATGCGACGAGGTGGGGAAAGTTGAAGGCTTCTGCTACGCTGACGGCTATGGGATATGGGAGCGTCAGGGCGAAGGGCTAGTGCTGCGCTTTCACGTGGACTTTGCAGGACGCCTGCAGGTTGACGCCGAATGGCCTAAGAAGTGGGACGAGGACAAGGCCAAAAAAGAGGCCCTCGAATGGGCCTTAGAATGGGACGTCTTCAGCACAACCAAGGATATGAATGACGATAACGCATACATATGCAAAGTAGGCGAGGAGGGTGTTTAGCTGTGGCAGTCTACGTTGACGATATGTACAAGCTGGCCATGGGCCGTCACCGTGGTATGAAAATGTCTCACATGATGGCGGACACCCATGAGGAGCTTGTGGCCATGGCAGACCGTATCAACGTGTCACGGCGCTGGATACAAAACGAGGGCCAACACGACGAGCACTTTGATATAGCTTTGAACCGTAGAGATAGGGCTGTGCAAGCCGGTGCGGTGGAGGTTACAATACGTCAGATGGTTAAGTTCAGTGTGGCCAGAAGAATGGCAATGAAAAAAGAGGAAGAGAAATGATAACTGCTATGTACGTCGTAATCGTATGGCTATCCGTTTGGTTGATCACCTACCAAGCCTATGATGGGATATTTCAATGGGCCGTGCACCGTAAGGGGGGTGACGTGGACGAAGGAGTTTTGCACGTCCTAAAAATAGCGGCTTACTGGTATTCGCTAATATCAGGGGCCGCCGTCGGTTTGATCGTTCTCGTTGCGAAGTTGGAGGTGTACTGATGGGAAAGATAGCAGCGGCACTAGTGATCCTAGGTCTGGTAGCAACTCTGTTACTGACCTATAAAGTTTACACAGTCGTGCAGATGGGGGTCGATGACTTTTGCTTCCTGCATAAGGTGGGTATCACGCGGGAGCAGGCGGACACCCCCGAAAACTTACAGGCGATACGGGGCGCGTTCGACGCCCTGTCAGGGGTTGAGGATTAAACCCCTCCCCCGCACCGGTGCGGAACTATTTTCAAAAAAGTGCGCTTTGAGGCTTGCAAGCTGTACCGAAAGGTGTAGATTGATAATTGTAAGCAACGAGGACACAGACCAATGACACACATTACAATTGCACCCACGCTGGCCAACGGCACCACAATCGCTGAGGCCGCCACTGTAGCCCGCGCACAGATCGCAGTTAAGCGCCGTGAGCTTCGTGCCCACGTTGAGGCACTGCCCACGCTGACCGGCATGGCATACGACTTCACAGCCCGCCGCATTGCCGACCTTGAGGGGGCACTGAAATGAACATTACCAGAGACATTGAGAAGCGCTTGGCTGAGAACAAAACCAGTATCAAGACTTACGCTTCGCACCAAATGGCTCAGGGCCGCGCTGACAAAATCTGTGACGACCTGCAGGCCATCAAAGATACACCAAAGCGCATGCGGTATATCTTAAGCTACGTTCCATCCACCGGACGCTTCACACCGGTGTTCTTGCTGGGTGAATGGCTTCGTGCCAACAACACCGGCGGCTATGTCGGTTTCCTCGCCGATGAAGGCTTTATGTCAGTTTAGGAGTATTAACTATGACTATCAAATTTGAGCAAGGCAAAACGTACTACGGACGTTTCGTCTCAGACAGCGACAGCCACTACCACTATCGTGTTGAACGTCGCACAGACAAGAGCGTTTGGCTGGACCGTGTGAACCCCACCACCGGTGAGGTCCTTGAGAGTGTTGGTCGTAAGGCCGTGAAGCCTGCGTACAGTGGCGACCATGAGATGTGCTACCCTATGGGTACCGGATACTCCATGGCCCCCATCCTTGGCGCTGATAAGCCCTTCGCCTTGGGGTCAGCGGCATGAGCGGTCAGGGTAAGAACGTCAAGGTACGTGTGGTCACCGTGAACATGGACACAATGAACGTTGAACGTAGTGAGGTGATCATGCACAACCACCCTAAGAAGCGCGAATGGCTGTCTAAGCATATGCATTGGGCACTTCGCAATAATCGCGGGGTGCAGGTTTCACCTTACGATCCTGAGGAGGACTGATTATGGTATTCGCCAAGTACGGTAAAATCTGGATAGCCTCAACATACGTGGGGTCCGTAACCATTGAGCCGTACCATGCGGGGTGGGCCTACAGCGGGCCGGGTCTGAGCGGGCGTTGTGGACCCAACGACATTGAGCACGTTATTGAGATCGTTAAGGAGAGGTACGCCCGCGCGATCACCCGTGCCTATGAGGCTCTGAACACCGAAGAGGAAGGGTAGTGACGCAGTTCCATCGCAAAAAGCCGTGTGACAATTGCCCCTTCTCGAAAGGTATGGGGAGTAGGTTCATGTTGGGTGAAGAACGTCTCATGGAGATTGCACTAGCCTCCTCGTTTCAATGCCACAAGAGCATTGACTACGGCAACTTTGAGGATGACATAAAGCGCCAAGGGGAGCACCCCGTGCAATGTGCCGGTATCATGGCCACGCTGCACCGCGACGGAACGCCGAACCAGATCATGCAGCTAGGCCAGCGCCTAGGGTATTTGGACCCTGATGCACTGGACCCTGAGGGCACCGCCTATGACAGTATGGCTCAGGCGATTAAAGCACACGTGGACGGGATGGAACCTTGAGCGTTGCACCGCTGAGAAGGGTTGATAGCCTTTGGTGGACTACTAAGGTTAGCCTCACTGGCGAATGGCTACGCTACACCTTCGTAGTGTGGTCACTCCCTGACGGTAAGACTTCAGGAAGCATGTACCGTGACCACCTAGAAGAAGCGGAGGTCATCAAAGCAGCTAGACTGATAGATCAGAAACTAGCTAGACGGTAGCCATTGCCCGAGGGGCGGCTTACAATGAGACAATAACCAACGGAGAACACATGACAGATACACCAACAACACCGGTCACGCCCATGGCCAATGAGCGGACCTACACCACGGGACAAGGCTTGAAGGCCGGTCTACGCGCGCAAGGACTTGGTCACATGATCTATGAGAAGCGCAACGTGCCCAGCACACTTGCACAGGCGGGAGTTGACGGCGCGTTCGCAGCCACCGTCTTTGTACACCTCCAAGAAGACGTTGAGGAGTGCAACCGTCGCGGCTTCACGGCGGTCATTGATCCTGAGCGTGCCGCCAAATGACCCGACCTTACAACGAGGAACGCGTCAGGCAAGCCTACCGTGACGAAGGATGGGGGCAGCTTGCGGAGAGCGAGGGTGCAGACCCCATCCATGTAGAGAGCCAAGCGAGGGCCGTATACCAATGGGCGTGGGACAAGGGCCTCAGACCCAACACCCCTACGTCGCCGGTCACGAGTATACCACTCACCGGTAAGCTCAGCGCCGCTCAGGCCGACGAATTGCGCGCCATAGTATACAACCAGCGGAACGCCCTCAGCGTATACGCTCACGAGTTGTGTGAAGGGTGGTGCGCAAGAGGAGGCATATGGGGTGACTGTGGTGGTTGCCGCGCGCGGTACGTCCTGCAAGGCGGTCTCAATAGCTCCGCACCGGGTGCGGGGAATACGATAGGGGAACCACGTGAACAGGGATAACTGGCCTCCTAACCATCGGTGCCCCAAGTGTCACGGCGAGGGCGCTGTGTTCGACATATTCAAAGACGACTATAAGGCGTGCTCCTGCGTGACCCGTGACCCTACCGAGGAGGAGGAGCACGATATCTGGGAGATGTGCAAAGCGATACGCGAGAACACTTCTAAGTGCACGTGCCGCAAGGCGGGGAGGGGGCACTACTGCGAACGTCTGTGGTCAGCTAGGCGGCACCAGCACGGATCACTGCAGGAGCTACAGCGTATACAGGACAACCGGCTCAACCCTGTCATGCGGTACACCGAGCAACAAGCTAGCGAGAACGCCCGAGAGTACGCTAACCTCAGTGGACGCAAACGCAAGATAGATGTTTGAGGTAATCCATGCTCTACATGCTAGACGGAACCACTGCGTATAACTGCGAAGATCGTGGTGTAGAATGGGAGCTACAACCCCTAGAAGTCAGGTTGGTGGGCCTAGACTACGACGGCGACGAGAACGAGTATGGCGTGAAAGTGTCCACAGTTTTCCTAGGAGCAGATCACGGGTTCATGGACGACGTTCCTATACTATTCGAAACAATGGTGACCGGCCCTGCACACGAGTGGGACGAGACCAGCGCAAGGTATTCCACATGGGACGCGGCACGGATAGGTCATCTACAAATGTGTCAGGAGTACCTACCTCAACGAGCGTGGCCCCCTGACGTTATACCTGCGATAGGTACGACCCGCACGGTGCCGGTTCCTAAGGAGCCGACAAGCCCACATAGCCCGCCCGCGAAGCGCCGCCGAGTGATCGAAATATAACCACATAGCAAAAACAGTCCCCAGCTTGTCACCCATGACGGCATATGCGAACCTACGCCCACCACTGAGAGGGTAGGGCATGGAGTTTGTAACGAGATACAGGGGCAGGGACGTTGAAGTCCCTAGCAAACAACTGGCCGCCGCTGCAGCCAAGGTGTCCCCGCGCAATAGAGCCAAGGCCGCTCAGATTGGTGAGCAGGCCATGCGCAAGTATTTCACAGCCGTGTCTGACGAACTGAGCAGAAGGCATGGGAGCGCTTGGCCGGGCGGTACGAGCAACAACTCCCTAAGCAAACGCTCAGGTGCGGGCTTGCGATCAATACGCAATTTCATTGTGAAGAAAATAGGCTTGACGGTGGAGGCAACCTTCCGCCTAAACAAGTACATGGCTTTCCATGAAACAGGGGGCTGGATACGGGCAAGATCATCGAAGTATCTTACCATCCCTCTGCCCGCCGCCCTCAACAGTAATGGCACCCCTAAGAAACCGTCAGCGAGAGCTTGGCGGAATACCTTTGTGATCAGGAGCCGAAACAACAACCTCCTTATTGTACAGAAACGAGGTCGATCAATAACACCGTTGTACGTCCTTAAGAAGTCAGTCCGCATACGCGCCCGTCTTGGGTTGCGCAAAGAGTTGGTCTCACGACGTCCAGCGTTCCGCAAGGAAGTCATAGGCAAGCTGCGTGAGTTGAACGGGGGTAAACGATATGCGTAAGGCCACTGAAGTTGACAGCATCACAGGCGGCGTGGCGGGTTCCTTCAAGATTATGGGTGGGGGCTATCAGCAAGCTAACCTCATGGCCTTCGTGTGCCCTTGTGGCTGTGGGGAGCGCGGCGTGATCGTACTAGCCAATGACCCTGAGGCTGAAGCGCCTAAGTGGTCTATAACAGGAGACAGTGAGGACACCATCACACTGTCCCCTTCTCTGAATATGACCGGCTTTCTATGCAAGTGGCATGGGTACCTGTCTGACGGATATTGGAAGGAAGTATAATGTTTCGCAGCCTAGGCTCAGCCTCAGTACCCGATGGGCGCTATGACCGTATTAGCATCCGTGAGCGTTGCGTGCGTGAGGTGTTTCGTCGTGTGCAATCGAAAGAGTGGGAGTTCGCCACCGTCGATTGGAACAAGGTTACCCGAGACCCCATCCCAGAACAGCAAGACCGCAAGGGTGGTTCGATCCTGTCAATGCTGGACGGGTCTGAGCAGTACGGCGGTAACACACAGCGCGGCGAAAACAGTGTCGAGCTTATGGTAGAGTTCGTGATCGTCCCCGCGCAAGACGAGACACCTATCACCGTCCTGAACTTGGTAGCCGCTGAGATTGTTGAGCTACTGTCTGGCCAGCACGAACTGACAGAGGGAGGTGATGGAACCGATGGGGAACAACTCGCAGTCATGTTGTCGGCTAACAGTTACGAGCCGGATATTGATATGGGTCCTGACCTACCGGCACGGGGATTGGTCACTCTTTCCCTGCAGTACAGAACCCGCTTGCACAAACCATTCACCCTTAACCAATAACCCGCCCATCAATCTGAGGAGATTTATCATGGCAAAAACCTATAACGACCCAGCCCCGGAGAAGGCCGCTGAGGGCAAAGAGAAGTCACAGGCCGCAACCGCCACAAAAGAGTTGAAGAAGGCCCCTGAGGTGCCTGTCAGCGCGGGACAAGGTGGTTGTTTCACTATGAAGGACGGCAAGCGCGTCCCCGTAAGCAAGTAATTCCCGCACCGGTGCGGAACCAAGGCAAGGAGCCTATACAATGACCAGCAACGTATACGAACAGGTGCTACTCACAGGGGCTATGGAAACGACATTCCGTACCGCTGGCGTACCCGATCTTCTGACTGACAGCTTTGACGTGGGCGACCTACAGCCTACCCCAAACATCCAACGACTGCAGCGCAACGTTCAACGCGGCAACTTCTCGCCGGTAGCAGGACGTGCAGGGCGCAAGCAGCAGCAACTCAGCTTCAACCATGAACTGCAAGGTAGCGGCGTCACAGACGGAAGCGTCCCTCCCCCTGTGGGCCGGTTGTTGCGCATGTGTGGTATGGCTCAGACGCAGGTTGCGTCACCCGGTATACTACACAGCCGCGAGGACCCCAACAACACGACCAAGGGGGTGGTGACCGCACAGCACGGCACGAGCGCATTCACAGGCAGTATGTCACGCTTGATCACGGTAACCATGACGACAGCCTCGGCGGCCACAGTGGTAGCGCACGAGACGCCAAACGAGGCAGCGGCCTACAGCCAAACAGGCGTGACCGTTGACTCGGAGGGTGCCATTGACGGACCTGAAGGCTCCAAGCTGATGTTGACCTACACCGGCAGTCTTACCGCTGGCGATAAGTACTACTTTTGGTTCGGGCCGCGCGGGTACCTGTACACTCCCGTGTCTGACCCTGAAAGCCAAGAGAGCATGTATTTCTACGCATACTTCGGCAACAAGCGTCACCTATTGACCGGTGGCCGTGGCAGCTTCTCGTTGTCCGCGACAGCCGGTGAGTTCGGACGTCTCAACTTCACAGTGACCGGTGACTATGCGGCCCCTGTGGATATCGCGTTCCCAACTAACTACTCTTACGGGAGCTACCCATCCCCGCCGGTGGTAGAGCTTGCTGACGTATCCATCGGTGATAAGATTATGGCCTGCCCAACCACGTTCGGCTTTGACTTGTCCAACACTGTGAACGCTCGTCTGTGCGCCAACGCCAAAGGGGCCAATGACGGCGCTATCATTACTGACCGTGCACCAACCGCCACGTTCAACATGGACGCGGTACCGGCGGCGAACTTTGACATTTGGTCATACATCGACAGCGATGCAGAGATGGCAATGTCAGGCTACGTCGGATCGAAGCCCGGCAACGCGATGCAGTTCTTGCTCAATGGCCAATTGACCAACACGCAGTACGCCAATATGGAGAACCTTCGCAAGAACGACAACACCCTTGGACTTGTGGGTGTTGACGGCAACGACGAATTGCTGATGTTCTTCGGGTAACCGAGAACGGAGGTAACGAGATATGGCCGCCCGTCGATATGAAACAAGGGTCTACGTGATCGTTTCAGCGGGCGGCCATATTGTTGGGTGCAAGCTCAACAAAACTAGCGCCTTGTCGCTGCAGCGTGCGAACCGTGGAAGCCACGTTCAACCGCATATGGCCGACAAGGAAAATGTAAACTGGCAAGGATCGGAAAAGAACCATGCAACTGATGAACGCAAAAGCGACTAAAACATTTATACTACCAGAAGAGCTAGAGCCTGACACTATCACGCAGGTCAATGGCGAGGGTGAGAAGGCCGTCACGGTCACGGTTCCCAACCCCAAGGCGGGCAAGCCTAAGAAGGGCGCATCCGTGTTCACCCTACGCGCACTGACGAGCAGTGAGGATGGCATCCTGCAGGACAAGCTATACGATATGTCCAAGTCAGTGGTCACCGCAGACGGTAAGGGGGAAGCCACGGTCAACCTCAATGTCAGCATGAGCGCTTCTGGCCTGTCACGTGATCGCGTCCGCCTTGGCCTTGTGGGGTGGAAGAACGTCATCGACCACGAGGGCAAACAGGTCGAGTTCGTCACAGAGGGCGTTCAGATCGGCATGGATACCCGTCAGTGCATCACTGAGGAGCTTATGGAACTCATACCCATTAGCACCATCCAACGCCTGTCCATTGCTATCCAGAAGGCTAGCAATGTGAGCAAGGAAGAGGGAAACGCCTAAGGCTCGCCGCGAAAGCTAACATAGCTCTACCTGAATGGAGTTGTGACAAGTGCACGGTGAGCATGAAGAAGAGCAGAGGGTGCACCACTACAGCAAAGAACATCACGCTATTAGGTGATGAAAAGCTGGACCGGTGCCCCCTCATATTCGTAAGAGACCACGGCGATGTGTACGGGCAGTTAGCCAAAATATATCGCATGGTTGAGAAGGGGTTCTTACCTGAGGCCGGTGGCACAATGGATCAACAGAACCAAATAATGCAAGCCCTAGATCATCTTGACGTGGGCATATCGCAAGGGCAGTCGGCTGTGAGGGGAAAGTAATCCCCCCGCACCGGGTGCGGAGAGAGAGGCTTAAATGGCAATAACCCGCGACGAGTACGAGTTTATCACCCGCTTTCGGGCTGAGGCTCTAAACGCTGCACAGCAGGCAGAAGACGCCCTGATAGGTATGGGCAACGCCGGTGACGACGCAGCCGAGGGTATTGACCACGCCGCCGCCGCCATGGAGACCGCTCAGCAGGTAGTCAAGGACTTAGCCTCTTTCACCGCATCCGCCTACGCCTCCTTCCAAATTATGCAAGGTTCCCTAGGCCTGTTCATGGAGCTTGAGGATCAACTGATATCCGTCGCCAAGGTTACCGACCTAACGGACAGTGAAGTTCAGGACCTTGGAAAGTCGTTTCAACAGATGGCCTACGACGCAGGGCTACCACTGGACAACTTCACAGCCGTTGCCGAAATTGCTGGCCAACTCGGTATTCAAGGCGTCCAGAATATAGGTGACTTCAGTGCGGCGATGGTAGAACTAGGCGGTGCCTCTAACCTAGCGTCGGAGGAAGCGGCTATCACTATCGCACGTATGCTAGGTGTGACCGGTGAAAGTATTGATCAGGCGAGAACCCTAGCATCCGTTCTGGTTGAGCTAGGCAACAACGTCAAAGCCAACGAGCAAGAGATTGCCGCGAGGGCGCAAGAGATAACCCTAGCCACCGCCGCCTTTGGTATGAGCACCACCGATGCAACCGCCTTAGGTGCCGCCATGGCTGAACTAGGGCTTCGCGCTGAGACCTCCGGCACAGCCGTGGGACGCGTGTTCATTGAAATGTCTATGGCCGCCGTTGAGGGTGGTGACAAGGCACGCAAGTTCGCCGCCGCTATGGGTATGACTGTAGCAGAGTTTAAGCGGGTTCAGGAGGCAGACCCTCCGCAGCTTTTCAACCGGTTCCTTGAGAGCCTATCTAAGCTGGATCAAAACGACATAATCGAAACAATGAGCGGCCTAGGCATCATCAACGCCGAGACCGCCAAAACACTTGTACCTTTGATCACAGGGTATGACCGCCTTGCCGAGGTTCAAAAGCTAGCCAACGACGAGGCCGCTGACGCCACCGCCCTGCAGGAAGAGGCAGCGCGCGCCGCCGAGTCACTCAGTCGCCAATACGCAGGACTGCAAGAGGGCTTGCGCGCCGAGCTTGTGGGTTTAGGGGAGTTGCTAGCCCCCATTGCACAAATGTTGATCGACATTGCCAAGTTTAGCTTGGAGGCGTTCAACGGTATGCCTCAGCTAGTGCAGGACACAATCGCCATAATGGCGCTACTCGCACCAACGGTTATCGCAGG